>JAOTQG010116976.1:0-11170 GCA_025631175.1 Iris virginica | reverse complement strand
AAATTCGTTGCTGTATATTATGTACGTTTAAGTTTATTTTATTGGTACAAAACGAAATTCGTAGACCATATAACACAATTTCTTATCCAAATTTAAACCATAGAAAAATAATATTTTATCCAAATTCGTGAATCATAGAATACGATTTAAAAAATGTGGACCATGGAATGCGATATCTTATCCAAATTTGAGCAATTGAATATGATTTCTTATAATCGATAACTACAAACGGATTTGATAAAATATGTTTGACGTTTTAACAACTAAGAATAGTGGTATTTAAATTTGAATTACATCTATTGTATAAAAAATGTTATTAGACGTATAATTTTAAATTTATTTTATTATTAATGTATTATATTTTTTAATAAACACTTATTTTGTGTATTAAATAATTATTTTTCAATAAAAATAATATAATAATGAAATAATAAAATAGGATCAAAACAGTAAGACTTTTAATGTGAGTATGGAGATGAAGTAGTGATGTGATTAAATAAAATAATATAAAAACTGATGTAACGAAAAAAAGAAATAAATGTAGAATAAATTTTAGGGGAAAGTTGATGAAAATGCCCTAAATTAGGTTGGGGTCTGCTGAGAAAAAAATGTCATAGATCAGGGACAAAAAGGGCCTTTTGCCTCATTTATGATTTAACTAACTAGAGCACTGTACAACCATTTCAGAGAGAGGGAGAGAGCACGTCCGCTAAAACCTACTGAAGTTAGCAAGACAGAGAAAGGAGACAAGTGTGGAGAGAGAGAGAGAGAGAGAGAGAGAGAGAGAGAGAGAGAGAGGAAAACTTGCACATCTTCCCCAAGCCACAAAATCTCCTACTAATCGGCACAGAAAGAGGATCCGACATCACAGGAGCTTCGCTGCAATGTCACTTCCACAAACTAGGACGATACGCCATGATGCCAAAACTCTAGTGAGAGAAAATACCCAAACAAGAAAGAAAAAAAAAAACCCCCCAAAAAGAGAGAAGAAATACACGATCAATCAATCTGTACACTCAAACCCAGTTGTTGCAAGGAAATTCTGTCACTTACCCAAAAATTCCCAATGTTTTTCCATGATCAATGCCATCTAACCTTTTAGAGAAGATGGTCTTTGTGAAAGCGAGCAGGCTCAAGACTCCATTTTTGTATCTCTGAGCAGAGGATTAGGTTCGAATCTCTAAAATGGTACGTCTGCTGGATTATGTATCTTTCTCATTTGATTATTTATGATTCTTCAACTTTTGTATATGTAACGCTAGAGTCACTAAACCAGTGCATAAGAAATGCGCAAAAAAAAGAACCTTTGTTGGCTTAATTTAATTTGGCTAATATATTTGTAGAGCCTATAGCTAAGGAAAGTTCCGACAATTGAAAATTTTGTGGCCTTATGACTAAAGATAATTCCATTAATCGAAAGTTTTATATATGTACTGATTGGTGCTGATTTACTATATTGCCAATTTTCTTTT
Source organism: Iris virginica (assembly GCA_025631175.1). Taxonomy (NCBI): domain Eukaryota; kingdom Viridiplantae; phylum Streptophyta; class Magnoliopsida; order Asparagales; family Iridaceae; genus Iris; species Iris virginica. Next base: position 9,698 of record JAOTQG010116976.1, on the reverse strand, counting down.
ATTCTTTCTTTTGTTTATAATAATAATAATTAATATTAATATTTTCCAGGTTTTGCTGCTAATTTGGTTTTCTTTTCCAGGCTTGATTTTAAACTTAAGTTATAGTGATACTCACATTAGATAAAATGCATGGTCAAAAAATTGAACAAATAATGAATGTAGCGGACCCTAGTGATTGTGACGGATGGTGAGTTCAGCAGCTGTATTAGAAGGTGCAAATTCTGACATGGCCACATTCTACTTTGTTCTCTAGCTCCTTGCTTGCGGAGCAGCATTTTTGAAAAACAAAATGCTTATAAAAAAAATGAAGTATTAAAAAAAAATTGATGAATGTGGGAAAAACTTGTGAATTGTGTATTGATGAGCTTGGATTTGGTTTTCAAATCAACTTTTGGGTTTTGCTTGCACTTTAACATTGATTTTTGAACTTCTTGTGTAATATGGGAAGAAATTGAATTATTATGGTTGTTAGTTAGGATGGTTGATCATTATACTTGGTAACTAGAAATGATGGGTTAGTAACTGGAAAAGCATTGCTAAGTCAGATTTCAACCAGAGGATGCTTACTAATGTACAGGAAACCGAAGCCCTTTACGTTGAAACTCAAGTTGCATTTACCAGGAATATCTGTAGTGCCTTGAACCCTAAAGAAACTACCAGTAATTCAGGTCATGCTAATAGCATTAAAATAGGAAAGGAAAACTAGATCATACATATGGGGGAAAATGATTGTTATGACATACATAGTATGAAGAATTTCATGCTTTGATGCTATCTTGATGTCGAAATGAAATGCACATAATTAATTTTTATCTTTGTAGGGCACTGCGGTGAACATTATAGTTGGATCTCACGTGTGGGTTGAGGACCCGGCACTCGCTTGGGTTGATGGACAGGTAACAAAAATCAATGGGCAAGAAGCTGAGGTCCAGATTACTGATGGAAAAAAGGTAGGGTTTCTAAGATTTGCTACAACTCTCATTATCTTACTGCTCCATATCTTGTGCTTTAGATTAGATCTTCCTACAACTTCCAATGGAGAAGTAAGAAAAACTGGTTGCATTTGTGTCATCTTTGACAATCACAAGTAAGCATGGTTAGTGTATTAACAGTGGCATCAAAACTTGTTGATGTTTTAGTAGAAAAATGCTATCTCCCTGGAGAATAGCATCAAAACTAGTTGATGTTTTACTAGAAAAACGTCGAAACATTGTACACTTCAATTTGGACAAACAGGATGTAGCCATCCAAAATGTTTTTTTTGCTTTCTCAGATAATAGCAAAAACCTCAGTAATATGGATGCTTTAACTTTAGAATTATACCATGATGGTGTTAAAATACTTAACTGAACTGTATAATATGAACGACACATTGAAAGTGGTATAACATCTAGATGAAGCTAGCTAGATTTTCATGTTTTAGATTGAATAGGGTACTGCATCCCTATTACCTGTTCCTTAAACAGAATCAATTTGTTCACCAGGAAACATCTCTGGTCTGTACTTCAGTTGCATTATGATATTTTTTTCATAATATGGATGGGATCAATTAGTAGCCAGTGCAAACATTCCACCAAACAACATCAATCATTATTCAGTAACTGTGTAATTCACATTACATATCTCAAAGTCTGCTGAATTTTGTTGCCTCAGTGCAGCATGACTTTAGACTTACCTATGAGTTTCCCTCCCTTAATGTTATATCTTTTGTTCGTTTAGCCATGCTCTTTCTTTCTTTTTTCAAGTTTTGGCCGCGAAATTTCTGCATTATAATCACTTATCCGAGGTGAATCATACATAATCTTTATCCATAAATGTCCTCTGTGCACATGTGTTTCAGGTAGGGTGGTTAGCTGAACGAACTTGTCTCTTTGTTCTTTCTAAATACTGCTTCCTCCGTCCCAAAAAATTTTCACACTTCCTCTTTTGTTTGTCCCATAGTGTTATTAAAGGCGAAAGACGCACTGAAGTGCAAAAGACCTCTGGAGCCTTAGGTGTAAGGCGCAAGACAAGGCGCGAGCTTCACGCAAGTGATGCGCTTATTTTAAAACAATTGAAATTTAGTCACAAAGAAACATATTTTAGGATATTTGGTCAATGTTACGACCATATAAGGGCCTTCTTAAAATTAGTATATTGCTTGCAAGCTTGAATAGTATGTACACTTGAAACAAACCGTTCTGAATGGGCAATAAGGTACTTTTAAGAGGCGCGCCTCAAGCAACTCGAGGCGGGAGAATGGGCTTCATTGCCTTTTAACAACTATGGGTTTGTCCCAAAATAATCTTCAAAATAGGCAAACATCTTAGTGTAATTTGAAATGGTACAAGCATATAAAGCTACATCCTTCATATATATGTCAATGTACAATGGAAATACTTTATGGAGCTGAAGGGAGTATATGGTTTGCCATCTGAAACAAAAGGTAATTTTCGCTCTTCAAGTAAAGCAACTTGATCTTCTTGCCATCACTAGCTATCAAATAGTGAAATCTGACACCCCAGACATTTACATACATGTAAAGCATACATTCAAGAAGGTAATTAAGTATCCTGTTGAAATCTACATCAATTCTCCTAGATATTGATTAGACCAAAGTAATCTAGCTTTCAACTGCTTTTCTACATTTCCTAGAATTTTAGAGGGTTTAGCGGCAAGGGTTACAGCTCAAATTGCTCTGGCACCTCAACTTTAAGATGTTGTGTAATCATGAAGCATACTCTCTTGATTCATGAAGACATTTCCCTGTGATTTGCTACTATGTGCATTATTAAGGACCTGGAATGAGATATGAGATTAATCATCTTTTTGCATTACCATGAGAAATATGTAGCAGTTTCATATACCATTAACGCTCTTTCACATCAGTTTTTCTTTGCGATTTAGCCCATATTTGTTACAAATCAGGGTCTTCAATGAATCTCTATTGTACCTTTGCAAGAGTCTCATCCGATTCATTTAGATCCCTTACTCTTTTGTCTTTTGTTTTTAAACTTTATATAAATACCCTCCTGCAACTTCAGGCCCCATTTTTTAAGCTTAAGAAGCTGATACTTTTTTCAGTTTTTATGTAACAACTTTTTCAGGCAAGGTTTAAAGTTTCTGTGACTTGGCAGAAACTGTAACGACGCGGTTCAGCTTTGGCCTTTAACCATTTTCTATAGTAATTATTGGTACAATGAGCATGATCAACTCACCGAGGCTCAGAAATATTATGATGACTTAGCCGAATATCCTAGTCACAGTGCTGAACTGCTGATAACTTTGTCAGAACTCAGATTCTTTTTCTTCAATCTTCTCAGCCATTTCGATGTGATATTTGATCTCTTTCTCCTTCACCCCTCACCTCCATCTTTCTCTTCCTGAATCACATTTGGGAAAGTACACTGGGTTTTATCACTTAACAGCTGATTTTTTAATGTATTATTGGATTTAATAGTGAAAAGTTAATATACTCTCCGTGCCAAAATCAGCGTCACAATTTGTTCATGATTATATGAACAAAATGACACTGATTTTGGTACTGAGAGAGTAGCATTTATCAGGATAGTTTGCAGGATGTCTCTTTTTTCACTCAATAATGCTACCTATTGATGATCCTGCTTTGATCTGATTTCTTCATCTTAAAGCATACAGAGTTTTCAAAATTTAATCTTGTTTTTAAAAATTAATTTTCAATTACGCTACTTCCCTCCGTTAACCAATATGTTGTTGAATGCTCTTGAATTGGATGCCGCAGGAAGTATATACATTTTGAAATAGTGGGTGAACCTTTCCCGATACCGCCCCATCTAAACAGTTTTTGGGCCTTTCTAACAGTGGATCATCAAACTGCAACGGAACAGTATATCGATAAAGCAAAAATATGTGAAATTCAAATTATATATTAACATCCTTCCCAATACTATTCTTAAGTCATTTATTCAATTAGGCTCACTTTGACATATGTGGGAAACAGTGGCAAGTACATAAAATATTCCTCCACGTGAAATAGAAACTACTTTGCATCTAAAATCAAGCTGTGAAAAGCAGTAATATTCAGCAGCAGAGATGTGGAACACCTGATATTGGCGCCGCTTCAGTGAGATCTGAGCCTCACCTAAATTACAATGATTACATTCACCTGATATATTTTAATAGCAGTTGCAACGTACGAGTGGAAAATGTTTCATGAATCTTAATTACTGTATGACTTCAAAAGTAATTTTAATGTGCATCGCGTTGTTCACTCTCTCCTTTGTCTTTCAGATTGTTGCAAAGTTATCAAAATTATATCCCAAGGATATGGAAGCTCCTGCTGGTGGTGTTGATGACATGACAAAGCTATCTTATTTACATGAGCCAGGAGTCCTGCAGAATCTAAAAATCAGATATGAACTCAATGAAATTTATGTAAGTTTCTTACTTATTGTCTGATTAAATGAGTATCCTTTGTTTGTGCGCAAGCACTGTAGTTATATGATAGTCTTGATTGTTTGGAATCATTACAGACATACACAGGCAATATTCTGATTGCTATCAATCCGTTCCAACGATTGCCTCATCTTTACCACCGTCATATGATGGAACAATACAAAGGAGCATCATTTGGAGAATTAAGTCCTCATGTTTTTGCAGTTGCCGATGTGTCTTATAGGTCATTTCTAGTTCAACTGCTGGTTAAGTAGAACTGCAGCACTCCTTTGGAAACATCCACTTGATACATTGTTTTATGTTAACTGACAACAGGGCGATGATCAATGAGGGAAAAAGCAATTCCATTCTGGTCAGTGGTGAAAGTGGAGCTGGTAAAACTGAGACCACCAAAATGCTTATGCAGTACTTAGCATTTTTGGGTGGCCGGAAAGCAACTGAAGGTCGAACAGTTGAGCAGCAAGTCCTTGAAGTATGATACATGACGTATAGTTCTGTATTTATAATATTCTCAAATCATATAATGTATTTTCTGAATGTATGTGCGGCACATTTTTACATGCATTCAATGGAACTTACGGCAACTGTTTTGATGCAGTCTAATCCAGTTCTTGAAGCATTTGGTAATGCCAAAACAGTTAGGAATAACAATTCCAGGTGTGGCTATGTTACATAGTGTAATAAAGTAAAGCGAATTATTTTCCTCACTTCTCTTTGCATCAGCATTTGTCACTTTTGTCAGCAAAAATTTATATTGGACTTTTTTGTAGACTGTTAAAGCTATGTTACTCCAGTCTACACCAGACACTATACTATCAGTGTGGTTTATTTTCAATACCAAACCCTTCTTGAAGGACCAGAGTTCATATACTTACATGAGTTGCTAGCTGCACTTACAGTTCATCTGTTATGGTCATGTTTACAGTAAATCTGTTTGTAATTTGACATAAGCGCCTGTCATCCTTGATAATTGGACAGCCGCTTCGGTAAGTTTGTTGAGATTCAATTTGATAAGCACGGGAGAATATCAGGAGCAGCCATCAGGACTTACCTTCTGGAGAGATCTCGCGTTTGCCAAATTAATGACCCAGAGCGAAATTACCACTGCTTTTATCTTCTTTGTGCAGCACCACAGGAGGTATCTTCCTAATGCAACGGTGACTGTGGTCATTTCTATCATTTAAACAAGTAACTTGACTAGGAAACTTATATTGCAATGATTCGCTTATATTCGCTGTGCTGCCAGGAAATTGAGAAGTATAAGTTGGGAAACCCCAAATCGTTTCACTATCTTAATCAGTCAAAATGCTATGAGCTGGTTGGTGTGAATGAGGCTCATGACTATCTTGCCACTAGGAGAGCAATGGATGTAGTTGGAATAAGTAAAAACGAGCAGGTATTGCCTTAGCAAAATTATTTTCTTTCAATACTGTATAATTGGAGAAGTTATCATCTTACTCTTTTTCTTTATCTACATGCATCCTTTCTAGGAAGCCATTTTCAGAGTTATTGCAGCCATTCTTCATCTTGGCAATATTGACTTTGCTAAGGGAAAAGAAGTCGATTCATCAGTTCCAAAGGATGACAAATCCAAATTTCATCTTAAGATGACAGCCGAACTTCTTATGTACGAGTTCTTTACTGATGTAAGCTTTAAAGAGATTATAACTCTAAATGTCCATAGGATGATAACCTGTTTCTATGTTAGGTGTGATCCTGTGGCCTTGCAAGACGCATTATGTAAACGTGTCATGGTTACCCCCGAAGAAGTTATAAAGCGAAGTCTTGATCCTCTCAGTGCGGCAGTTAGCCGGGATGGCTTGGCTAAGACTATATACTCTAGACTATTTGATTGGTATGAAGCTGGTGTTCGACCATGATTTATTTAGTTAAACGGGTTTCAAACCTCTCATGAGTAGTCTTGATTGATTAAAAAAAATTTGATGCCATATTTTTGCAGGTTAGTGGATAAAATTAATGTCTCTATTGGACAAGATGCTACTTCAAAGTCTTTGATTGGAGTCCTCGATATCTACGGTTTTGAAAGCTTCAAGAATAACAGGTGAAACTATAACCTTATTTTTACTGTAATTTGAATGGAGTGGCTCTATTGCTAAAGCAAGTGTGGCTTTTGCCAAATAGTGTAATGATGAAGCATAAAGTAGAACCCATTGATGTAGAGTTACAAGGACTGCCGTACTTACTTTCAACAAAAGGAGCTATCCCCTTTTTTGTTATATTTATACAAATTACTGAATTTAGCAGTCCTTGCATCTTAATGATATCATGCGTAATGCAGCTTTGAGCAGTTCTGCATTAACTTTACAAACGAGAAACTGCAGCAACATTTTAATCAGGTAGCCCCAAATCATATTGTCTATTATCATCTAGTGTGTTCTTAAATTCTTACTTAAAAGAGTTCCATGCGATGAATTTTCAGCATGTCTTCAAGATGGAGCAAGAGGAATACACGAAAGAGCAGATTGATTGGAGCTATATTGAATTTGTTGATAACCAAGATGTTTTGGATCTCATCGAAAAGGTACTTTTTCTTTCATTTGCAATTATTTGGACAGTGATCCGGGTCTCATTATCGTTTTTCTGTCTTTGAATAAATGTTCGCCGTTGCATCGAGAATATCTTGTCTTTGTTTGTGCGTATAGGTGCAGTCATTTACACCAGAAAAAAGTTGAAACAATAGAAATTTATTGGATAAGTCCATCACGGAATCCACGAAAAAACATTCACTCAGCAGAATCTACTGAAGAAGTATAGAGTGGAATTAGTTCATCACTCCAAGAAATCCGCCTTAGAGATACAAAACTAATTTAGGAGAGCACGAAGCTACAATCAATTTTATAAAACACTCAAGATAATCTTCACTACACTCTTTGATCTCAAAATACATGGCCTTCTATAGGAAAATAGTACCCCCCCCCTTTCCAAAATAAGTGTCCACTATTTCTTTTGCGGTGTTCCAAAGCAAGTGTCCACGTAGCAAACTTTTCCTCTTTTGGTTTCAAGGGAAAGAATTGTTGCCACTCATTTTATGTGGAACCACAATTAGAAGCTTTATGTCCATTCGTTTAAAAAGTCAAATGCTCTAATAAAATTGTGTTCCCATTCAAACATGACACTTATTTTGGAGCAGAGGGAGTATATTAACGGTAATGTCTTTAATTAATGTATCACATCTGGTTGACTATATTGTAATTTGAATATATTTTGCTCTTATGCAAGAGTGCTGATAAACCCCGTTATTGGGAGCTGAGTTGAGTTGTTTTCAAGAGTTACGAGATAATTTTGCAGTACTCCAAAAAGTTCTTTTGCTGCTTGTTAGCTGGCTCCAACTTTCAGGTCAATGAAGAGAAATCTTGAACTGATTATGATGATTATTCTGGAAATAATGTAGACAAGCAAAAAATTTCAGCATATTCTACGGAGGCATTTCAGATTCTTATGTGTTGTAGTTGTTTATTTTCTCAATGAAAGCATCAAGTCTGTCTTCTCTTGTACCTTTTATTGTTTCACTTGTTCAACATCTAATCATTCTTGATTCATTATTTGTCAAATAAATATATCATTTCTATGTGATGGATATTTACTTTTGCAGAAACCTGGTGGAATCGTTGCTCTCCTCGATGAAGCCTGGTATCTCTTGATTTATCTTCTTTTAGTTTCATTCTCCAAACTGCTGATGGATTTTCAGAAATGCTGTATTGCAATTTGTTTTTCGCAACTATTCTGGCTGGCAGTATTTAAGAAAATGATTTTCTTTTATTAGCACGATTTGGTTCCAAGTGTTTTGTTTTCTGATCTAATTACTGGAGTATCTTTGTTCAGTATGTTTCCGAAGTCAACACATGAAACATTTTCGAACAAGCTCTACCAGACTTTTAAAGCTCACAAGCGGTTTATCAAGCCCAAATTGTCTCGCACAGACTTCACAATTGCGCATTATGCTGGAGAAGTATGTTCAAAAATCAAAATTCGATCCCAAGTCCATGGATCTTCTGTTTCCAATTTTTTACTTTTATATTTCTTCATATTTTCTCCAGGTCCAATACCAATCTGACCAATTTCTGGACAAAAATAAAGATTATGTGGTTGCTGAACATCAAGACCTGTTGAGTGCTTCCAAATGCTCGTTTGTAGCAGGCCTTTTCCCCCCAGTAGCTGAAGAGACTTCCAAATCTTCCAAATTCTCTTCAATCGGTTCACGTTTTAAGGTATCTTAGCTTCAATTATATATGTGTCGGTATCCATAATTCTGATGCCGCAATCGTGATTGTCATTGTCATACATGTAGAAGTGGCGTGTTTGTCGTATTGACACACTTGAGTAGCAATTACTGTAGCTTAAGGAAGTTAATAGCTATATTTTTGTTTACATACTGATGCAGCTGCAACTGCAACAACTGATGGAGACACTGAATGCTACAGAACCTCACTACATTAGATGTGTAAAACCAAACAACCTTCTCAAGCCCGCCATATTTGAGAATGCAAACATCATGCAACAACTGCGTTGCGGTGTAAGTACATCTGATCATTGCTTTTCTTTTTTTTATCCTTCCAATTTTATTCCTGTATAATTCTTTTTTCATCCTTATTATTCATTTTTTTGACTTCCTGTTTCAATTATCTTTATTATTCTTTAAGGGTGTTTTAGAAGCAATCAGAATCAGTTGTGCTGGCTATCCAACTCGCCGTCCTTTCTTTGAATTTGTAAACCGATTTGGACTTCTTGCATCTGAATTCCTTGAAGGAAGGTAAGTATTTGTTTTTTTAAAGTAGAATGCAGCCCAGGTTACAGTTTTCAGAATCTTTTTCTGTTTTCCTTTCTGTTTAACCAATTCTATTGTCTGAGTTTCTAACTTGTTTTCTGATTTTCTAATGCATAAATGTGCAGTTATGATGAGAAAGTTGTTTGCCGAAGAATATTGGAAAAAAAAGGGCTTAAAGGATTCCAGGTAACAATATCAAGATGCTTATGCATCTTGTGACAATAGCTCTTGCGCTGCTGATTATATCTTCCGATAGAAGTCAATGTTACCCGAGATGTGTTTTAAATACCTCATCCACGGAAAGCATCACGAATGGCTGTTTGATTTCTAGTGTTTAGATCATCGGATGAGTTATATGAGTATAAACATTTTACAGGTCTACTCTTCAAATCCAAAATATTGTGACTTGTGGGTAGGCCTGGCAATTTGTTACCCATTAACCCATTTTAACCTGCTTTAACCTGCTAAACAGCTTAACCCGTTTCAACCCATTTAATTA
>JAOTQG010116954.1:0-11173 GCA_025631175.1 Iris virginica | reverse complement strand
CGGCGCCGTGGGGGTGGTGGTGCAGTGTGGGTGGTGCAGTGGGGGTGGTGGTGCAGTGAGGGTGGTGGAGCTGGCGGAATGCTGGTACGTGGGCGTGGTGGTTTGCTGGTGGTGAAGTGGAGGTAGGGTGGCGATTTAACTAATGTAGGAATTAGGGTTAGTTAATGGTAATTTAATTAAGGTAGAAATTAAGAATAATTAATTAAGGTAGAAATTAGGGTTAATTTAATTAATGTAGGAATTGGGATTAATTAAAGTATAAATTAGGGTTAATTAATTAAGCAATTACTTAATTAGGTATTAATTAACTTTTAGAATTTATAATTAACTTTTAAAAACATTAATTAACTTTTAATCATAATTAATTTCTAACTAAGGTATTACATTTAATTATAATTAAACCTAATTAAAATTTAATTTAATTTGAAAAAAATATAAGGTTTATTTTGATAAATTTCAATTTAAGCCCTGAACTTATATAGGGAGAAAATGACAGAAAAGCCCTTAGAAAACTCACGTGTTTTGCACAAATTCGTTAAGTTTCTAACGAATCCGTCAAAAAAACCTCATTTCGAAACAAAAATGCAACATTAGGGCTCATTTCGAAACTTTTGAGACCTGGGGGCCTGTTTCGAAACCCCACGAAAACATTGGGGCTCAAGAGATTAACCCTAAATTCAATAAATTAGAAATTCGTGTTATGATTAAAAAAAAAATCGGGGGCCAAAACATCGAAAATTGGGACTTCCAATGAAAAAAAATTTGCGTCCTCACTTGGATCCGCCTCTGAGTTTAGTGGCTCTTCGGTGTCTCATGTCAAATGAACGGCGAACCAAACAGTTCATGCATAATTGGCAAAGGCTGCAAGTTTTGTGTCTGTTAGTAAGCTTTGGAGAAATTGTATTCCTTTCTTTATTTATAACGTAATTGCGAACGATATGATTGAATAAAATATTCTTCTTTTGTGTCAAAAGAATATATATATATATATATATCAAATAATTATTAAAAGCTCATGCTAATTATCTTTTAGAAAGTTGATTATTATGGCCGCATTTACAGTTGGAAGGATGTTTTTTTTTTTTATCTTTTTTTTTTAAATTTCTGCATATATTAAAGCAATTTCAAATCAAAAAGTTTTATATCAAATGGTGTATATGTGACATAGCTTTTAAAAATGACATATATTCTAAAATTTCATATCATTTAACATAAAAGATCTACCCTCATAATTTCCTGGAGTTCCATCTGTAACTTTGTTGGACATCAAATCGCTAACCTTTAATTAAACCTACCCTTTCATACTCCCTCTCCTCCAAACAAAATATCTCATTGCACCTTACTCATATTAAGAACAAAGTTTTATATACTTGTACAATCCTCAAATTTTAAAAATTATTACTATTTTAAAAGTGAAATTATTATTTCTAAACAAATAAATAAGAAAAAAATGTACTATCGTTTAGAAAATGGGGAGTCTCTTAAACGATAACTACAGGATATTACAATGTGGACGTTCTATTTCTCGAGCCAAACTCACAGAAACAACACCAGGTAGCACTTGCCATTACATATGGTACTGCCATATGTCAATGACATTATGACAGTCGTACATAGGATTCCAATTTGCCTGATCACAGAATGCACCTCTGCCACACTCAAATTTCTTTGAAGTAAATACCCAAGGCCAAGTACTTGTCAAGAGAACGGAGCCTGTAAGGCCTACCAACAAATACATTTAAGCAACAAACTTCTGTTGAAGTCATTTCATCAACTTATGACTTATCCATGGGTGAAAACAAATTTAAATTTACAAAATATAGATGTAAAATTACTAGTCTGACGGATCCATTTCATTCTACTGTTTTGCTTTCTTCCGTATATACTGGATGGATGATCCTTCCAATTACGTATTGTTTCCCCTGCTTTGCTTTACAGTGTTTCTTCAGAAGCTAACCTATTACTGCTTGAGAGAGTGGTGAAGTAAGCTATTTTTTGACCAAGGGCCTGATGATTGATATCCTGCTTCTGCCAAAGGGTTTCAGTCACGAACCCACAAAAGCAGCAAGATCCAGTCCTGGAACCTGTGAACAAAAGATAAGCTTCAAACGGGAATCAGAAAGATGAACAAATTTTAAATCACATACTATTCAACTTGTGAAGCACCGATAAATCTTTTCTTCTTTTTTTTTTTTTGGCCCCAGGGGAGCATGGGAAAGGATGGAACCTGAGACCTTACACACCGTAAAGCTCGGCTCTACCACTGAGCCACCCCTTGGTTCCCAGATAAATCAAAAGGTTACAGAGAAAAAGAATATCATCCTACATATAGGACCTCGGCCCCATTGTGTTTGGGGAAAAGATGCAGGTTCCATTTTCAGACTTCCCACCCTTCAAAAGAAAATCACTCATTTCGTCTATAATGTATTTGCCCAGTGAGGATTAGTGAGCTAAATAAATTGGCTACCCAGTTGGATTACTTTATTAAAAAAGTTCCACGTACAAACATAACTAAACATGGTATCGCTAACTTAGCGGAACAGTTGCACAGTAACATAAGTATATAGCCAATCCCCGCTAAATCGCTCTGACAGAGGTTCCAACCAACTGAACACCCCATGTAAGGTATTGCAAGTCCAAAACCCCATATAGCAAAGAATCAAGCACAGCCCACTAGGTCACAACCCATGTTATTAGTCGCTGTCTGGTTCACACACGAATGTTGGAAGAGCTTTTTCTTGTTCTTTTTGATAAGAGGTGATGTTATTTGTAGTATCAACAATCAACAAATACTCCATTCTACTTCAAGTGTCCACTTTTGGCAACTCAAAACATTTTAAGGATAAGGGGTGATGTTAGTTGTAGTATCAATCAACAAATACTCCCATCATTCTAATTCAAATGTCCTTTATTATGTTCAATTCGTTTTACATCCTATACAGACGGGTAAGCTAGAAGGTCATATAGGTAAGCTTACTTCTCATGTAGCTCCTGGAGAGGGAAGTCTGAAAGAGGTTTTAAAGTTGACTGGAGACAATGAAAAACAAAAGCATGTTCCACAAAAAGAAAAAGTTCACTTACGTGCATGAGAGGCCCTACTTGCACTCTTTAAGGCCAGAAAGAATCTCTCACTCTTTGCTTGACTTTGCCCAGAAAAACCCCTTTTTTCTAGTAGAGTGGTTTTCTGACAAGGATCTTGTGGTTCCCTTTGACCCTAAGGAAAAGTGTCTCTTCAGGAAAGACTTCCCTAATGAGCTCTTCATGCTGGAACTAGAACCCATCTTTGGGCCTCTACCCCCATGTCCACTACTTTTCTGGTGATCAAACACAACGGAATCACCACTAATATCACTATCCACGACACGGCTCCTCGATCTCTTATTGATCCTGGCCTTCAATTCCATCTCAGCTTTCAGTGCTTTTCCAGATAACTTCAAAGCCTTTTTCTCCCCAAACGTGCAAACAGGGCAGGCTGGATCATACTTGTTTATTTCAGGTGTCATATTCTCCAAGCACTCGGCATGGTAGACATGCCCACAAATCAGAATGGCAACCACAGTGCTGCGCCATGAAGATCCGTCACTTAAGAGCTTCGAGCACACCCCACAGGTTTGCATATCAACAGAAGGAGAAGAAGAAACCCTATCACTACATCTGCTTATTTTATCACGACTCAAGCTCAGAGACTCGCTATCAAAAGACCACCTCTCTCTATGAGAAGCTGCCATGAACTCAGAAAAAGCAGGGATAGACCAACTATCTGAAGATCCACCATGAGATCCCCTGTTTGATCCATTGCTCCAGCCAGGGAGCACAAAAGGAGACCCTTCTTCTGAAATTGAGAAATTTGGTGACTTCAACACGGGAATTCGGCTATCGGATACTTGACGTAGTAGCTGGTGTCCCGGTGAACGGCGAGGCCACCTTGACTGGGTTGAGCTCGGAGGCAAATGTCCATGGGACGACAAAGGGGATGTTGAAACAGATGAAATCGAGTGCATTGAAGGTGACATTTTAGTTGAAGAAGGATCCGTAACCAGTGAACTTTGCTTCAACTCCTTTACCTATACAATGCAGAAATTGTGTGGAATGATGTGCAAAAAAGAGCAAATTCTAAATATTACCACACATACAAAGAATCCTCAACATAATTAACCTTCACTCATTCTGTAACTTACCTCCATCGGACTCACAGAGATTGATGGATCTGAAAGAGAAAATATATAAATGTTAATTGCGGACTAAGCAAGCTACTAACAAGTGGCAAACGAAAAGCCTACTGATGTAGCATGGTAATAGAGCAATCTTACTAAATGACAGTAATAAGACCAAATGCAAGACTTAAAAAAGCGAGATATTTCACTAGAATGCATAAAGATAACGTAAAGAACAAGAAAGATGATGGGCCATCAATCATTCTTCTCCCTTAGAATAAAGGTGAGAACTGTGGGACTCCCCAACTTACAAATTGTCGAGCAAAATCTAAGTGAAGCTTTGTTCCAGATTAAAATCCTTAATCAGTTCAAAAGATAGCATAGAACAAGGAACCCTATAAAAAATGGCTACTGATAGTAGATGCTCCAACATAACCAAAATGGCCATAGGTATTCATTAGCTCTAGAAAATACAAAGTCCTATTTGACAGCCGAGCACACTATACAACTCAACTCAACCTCGGTCCCAGTTACTTAAGAGTCAGCCACATTAATACTTTTCCACGACGGTACTTAACTACTTATCCAAATCAAGGTCATTACTCAACCACCATGGAAGTTAGGACAAACCATAGTTAACACACAAGTAAAAAAAAGTTTGAAGAGCTGCCTGAGACAATTTTAATAGCTACATGTCAAGAAAAGAATATAGTTACAGCCAACTACATATGCAATACAAAACGTTCCACTCCATTTTACGTTCTAAGGACACAAACTCTGCTAAGAGCTCCACCTTATTTGCATATGTACATGCTGAGAACCATGTAGAATGTTAAGTTCTCACAAAATTACCAGACCTTCTCTGAAGGTGGCACACAAGCTAAATATCCCAGTGTCAAAGAACTCCAAGCACATGAATTCCAAAATGTAACACAATTATTTCAATTTCCCCCTTCCCAAATTGGTCGTTTTCATTAGTGTTGGTGTTTTGTTGCATAGCAACTTGTCAATCCTATCCCCACCAAAATAATAATGTTTTGAAATCCACTATCACCTTAACTCTCTACTGTCGCAAAGATGATAGCTTCCTCCAAATCAATGATAACAGCATTTTAGAAAGAACGCAGAAACTTAATTGGAGGGGTAAGAAAATCAATCTCATGCTAGCTCCTACAATTAATACCACTATCACAGCCCAGAAATATCCATATGCCTCCATAGCATATCACCCCATATAAAAACGAGTTAACATACACAAATTACCATTAAATCTGCCAAATAAATCACACCTATCAATTTTAGAATAGTGGCTGCAGCCCGGAAATCAATACTTCGCAAATCAAACCTATCAATTTGATCTTGCTTGGAATAACCCCAGCTAACCAAAGAATGATTCTCTTTCTTAGATGGAACTCTAAAATCCAACCCTTTCATAGAAGGGCTGTGGACAAATACCACAACTTCCAACAGGGATCACAATAATGCAATACCAGCATGTAATAGGTTGCCTTGAAGCATCTGGTATTGGCAAGACCAACTCATATACTAGTCATATAAGCAGGTTGGATATATCAGTTAGCAAATACTAAATAGGTTGTTAGCCAATAAGATGGAATATATGAACATTTAAAAAGATGATGTGTATACTTTCCAGGTAACAGGTCTCATTCGCCTCCTCCAACATTGATGCAAGAACATATAACACATATCCATAGGCAATAAAGCTAATATATGCTCTGTTTCTACTCACATATCTCCATAAAGTAAATTAGCTCTATGTTTTCGTGCATTGGTTCACTTGTTAGGTGATAGGGAAAAAATAAATAATGTCTAGTTCCCATCACTAGTACACCTTCCCATCACAGTTCCTTAATCAAATGGAGCTAACATTCCAATGACCTAGGGACCTGCTCCCTCCATCCCAAAATAAAAGTTCTTCATTCCTTTTTGGGATGTCCCAGTATAACAGTCCCTTATTCCATTTGGGATGTCCCAAAATAAGAGTCCTCTTTACAAACATTCCTCTTTTGTATGCTCAAGAATGAACTGTATCCTCAAATTCTTTTTGCACCCACAAATAAATTCTTTGCATCCACACATTAGGAAACTCAAATTAATTCCTAAAACTATGTGCCGGTCAATAGGATTCTTTTTTTGGGACGGAGGGAGTATATCTCAAAATTACACAAACTAGCTGAAACTGTCAACTAAAATACGATATGATTAAAAAATATACAACACCAGGCTCAAACATGCTCCTTTAAAATTGCTGAAGCCTCCTTCAAACATACTACACTAACTCCCTAAAATATACTGTATTACAGTAATATAATCTTAAATAGAAAATATAGCATGTGTGCATGCATGGTCACTTCGAACATAGTGGGCAATAACATTACAATCATAGATACCAGAAACGCCATCAAGTGAAGCAGGATTAAACAGAAACCCTATTACACTTGACATAAACGTAAAACATGACTCTAAATCGCATCCCAAGACTTTAAGTTGTTTTGAAGGGGATCTACCTGATGGAGGAGCTCTAGAAATCTCAGTATTTACTTCAGAGATAGGGGACTTTTGCCAAGTGAGGGTTCGAAAACTGTCCAGTGGGCTTCCTTCTTCTGATGCATAAGCGGTTTCAACAGTCGTCTGCGATTTAATGTCCAATCCATCATGCCTGCTGACTCCATCAGAAAACCAATTCATTGAAGTCTCCTCACCAGCCACCCGCCCTCGATTATCCCACCGGAAACTCCAAGACGGTGAATATCGAACATTCCTCTGCACAATGTCACTGCTGGATCCATTTGTTACAGTTCTATCTCTAGCAGCAACACAACAAGCAGACCCCATACTCGCATACAAAATATGAAACAAAAGGATGTGGCCTCAACAAACAGACCCCAGAGGTCACAAGTTTGCAACTGTTTCTACTCCCCAAATTCAGTCCAAAGCTAATCTTCTGTGTAGGACGGAAAAACCAGAAACCAGCAGTCAATATGATAGGAAAAAAAATTGGGTGAACTAAACCAACAAAAAGATTGAATACATAGAATCATCGTGATTACATACATACACACAATTAAATACATAGAATCATCATGATTACATACATACACAACTCAACTCAGCCATAGTCCCGCACTTGGGATAAGCTACATGAATCGTTTTCCACCCTCAAATCACTCCAACGCATTTCACACGTACATAATAATAACAATATATATCAATGGAGAACCTCATAAAAAAAATCATAAGAATAGAGAGCAACATAAATCAGAATACGGCATCAAATACAATATCATACCCGAGGGAAAAATAACTAACATATAGAATAGTTTGCATGTTAAGCGGGTTGAATTGCTTTAGAAATATAAACAGAGAAGCATATACCATCACCAAGAGTATTATCTATTAGTACAGCATTTACAGTTTTACAGCTGAGCATAACTCTCAAAGTCTAACACGCTAAACTATTTAAGTGAACACACATCTAACATGCTCCAAACCATGTGACTCCATCAGAAACATCTAAAATCAAACAAAATTGAAAATAAAATCATAAAAGCAACAACAAATATAACAACACAACACTTACTGTGCAAACCGGGCAATCTAGTTTCAACGGGACAGAACAAATTTTGGGGTTCTACAAGCTGATTCTCAACCAAACTTCTAATAGACGATAATTAATATAGAATCAATACACAATGAATTCCACTGTACTGTTTCACTTTCTCACATAACAGCTTCTACTTTTGCCAAGTCTGACACTCAATAAAATAAAGTAAATTAATAATTAAATGAAGGTAGAGATTGGAAGAAAGGAACCTCGAGTTGAATCCATCAGCTACTACGCTGGAGAGAAGAGAGGGCTTTTAGAGTGAGTCTCCGTCGCAAAAACCCTAAAAATAAGAAGAATCAAGTTCTAATTAAGGACAGTAGAGATCCAAAATTAGTGGCGTGAAAATAGTAATCACAGTCAAATTTACAAACAAATAAATAAAACTCGAACCAAATTATTTGTCAATTAACATCCTCCATATTAATCTCAGAATCAGTAATCAAATAACAAAACAGTAAGTTATAGTGCGTCAGCACATAAATGGCGTCCCCGCATATAAACAAAGGGGGGAAAAACTGGCGACTGACGTCATCGAACCACCGTACCTCTTCACCGCTCGGCCGCCTCCGTCTAGAGAGAGAAGGAGAGAGTTGTGAAGTAGAAATATAGGTAGAGAGAGAATCTGATTCCTTTTCTTCCGAATGCACAGAGAGAAAGAAAGAAGAAAAAAGAGGTAAAGTGCAGGGAGGTCGTTTTAGACGGTTCTGTTAACGGCGTTTGTGGGGTTTTCGGAGTTTTATGACTAAGGGGATGGAGAACCGTTAGTTAAATGACACGCGCATTAAACACCGGGGTGTCTAAAGAGGGCAATCTCTGAATATTGTACGTTATGCATGGACAGTTGTGTGCTGGATTTTGGTCGGACAATTTTTCACGGGATTTATTTTAGGCTCAGTTCACATTAGAAAATGCATGTGTTTGTGATCACGAGTTTAAAAATTGAGGAAACGGCCATTTGCAAAGTATATCATTGCTAAGTTAAATATATAAAATTTTATGATAAAAATAATTTTTATTAAAAAGTTTTTTATGCTCTTTTAAATATAAAAAATAAAATTATTATTAACTTCGTAAATATTTAATATAATATATAAATATATAATTATAAACTTAAACTATTTTCACCATTAATTATCCGTAAATAATACTTCGTTCTTACCCCCTTTTTTTGGTGTTCTTTAATATTCTTTTCATGCAATGCCTGAAAATAATAATCAGATCTCCCAATTTTAATAATAATGGAGTCCTCTAGTGGGTCAAGCCCCAGGCACAACGGTGAGCTCGACCTACCAGATCACTCAACCCGACCACAATTTTCAATCAACAATCAGCAACTTGAAAATCCTTCGGAAATAGTCTGAATCCTGAGGTACAATCTTTACGGATTCATGGCAATCGCTGCTACTAATCCACACTGTTTCAACTGTACTTTTGTCACAAGTCTTGGTTCATGTCAATTGTGAAGAGACCGACTATAAAGCTTTTAATGATTGCTAAATCGATAAAGAGATTTCAAATTGATTAATTTCACCTTTCTAAGAATCGTGCATGACCATATAAAAATTGATTCGGTCTATCAGACCTCGAAGAACTTTAAAGATGTGAGTGGACTTGATCTCATCGTTGAGATTCAAATCAAGAAGCAGATTAGTGATATCTTCCATGTCGCTTTTGACTGCAGCAACATCTTCAAAGAACTGGGAGAGGTTTCTTTGAGTTTTCTCATCTTTGACTATGCTTTTAGATACAAAACCTCTTCAAAATCACCCACTTAAAAAAGAAGAAAAAAAGATACAAAGAAAATAATTTAGAAGTTGTAGACACTAAATGATGTGTGCGTGAGTGTGTGTATTACGAACATATACAATAAATCATATCGTATGCCCAAGAATTAAATATACATGAATAAAGTGTTTTTGTTTTTTCGTTTTTACGTCAGTGATATCTTCAAGTAATTTTTTTTTTTTTTTGGTATGAAGGAAATCTTCAAGTATCTGAAACAGAGCATGAATGAATTACTGAGGAAGAAGGCGGAGAAAAATATGGGGATATGGTTTATGGAGGAAGAAGAAGATGAATGAGGGAGAAAAAGATGATTAAAAAACCATAATTTGTTTAGTAGAAATATCATTATTATTTTGAGGGAGAGATAAAATAGAAATATGAGTATTTTAAAGTAAGTAAAATATTTTTAAAATGTGTATTAAATATAATTGTGTACTGCACTTAGCACTTGTGTGTTTTGTAAATAGTCGCTTCCAAAATTAAAAAATATTTATATTCAAAAATATCAAATAAAAAATAATTTAACACAATTTCTTTAATAAATTTTAGAATTTCATCCCTCCATCTACTATAAAATCTCATTTAGCATGATTTAGCCCGTTTTTTAAATTTTAACATATGTATCAGCTTTTAAAAACAATGAAATAAAAAATGTGATATAAAATGAAACAAAAAATTCCAACTCTAATTTTACATATATCTTAAATCATCCTACCAACGACTATGTATGTTCACTTTTAAAATTAATTTTGTAAAATATCAATTTTCTCATCTTACATATACTTCTACACTTATTTCATTATCATACATCATTTGAAAAACATCATACTTTATTTAATCACACACCTTTCCTTTTATTTTGATATTATAAGAATAATATGATCTTTTTATAATTAAATTACACTATAAACACCAAGAAAAAACCCAAAATCGACTAATGTAATTCGACATTTATTGTTCGATATAAAATGACAAATATTTTTACTTTTAAAAGCTCATAATAAAACGTAAGCTCATGTGAAATGATCGCTTCTATCATAAAGCACTTTTTCATATCACCTTACCACACGACAATATCGCAAAATTGTTTAATTTTTTTTGTTACTTTCTTCGTCCCAAGATAAATTATGATTTTTATTCTTGATTAAAAATTAAAAAGTATCACTAATTTTTTAATGAATGGAGTACTAGTGTAATTCCCGTTCCTATTTAATTGCAAGCATAAGACACTGAATGTAACTCATTGTAGATACTCATAAAAAATCACTGGTAGATTTGGATATGAAAGTCACACATATTCATAGAGTTTAATTCTGAAATGTTATTAGTTAAGTTTAATTACAACCAATAAATAATAATTTAAATTAGATAAAACAATGGTAAGAAGACGGAAAGTTTGACGAGTAGTTCTTATTTGTGTTAGTTTGACAAGTAGTTCTTACAAAAGTTTGGCAACTAAAGAGTGACCAAAAGAGGCGGTACATATATATATATATACTAGTAAATGCCCGTATCCTCGAATACGGTGTTCGGACACGGCGCAAGAATATATAAAAATTATGAATATTAATCAAGAAAAAACTATAAAGAAAAAAAATAAAAAATA
>JAOTQG010116943.1:0-11173 GCA_025631175.1 Iris virginica | reverse complement strand
GCAGACAAGCAGCAGCATCGCGATCACCATCTTCAACCTCCACCATCACCATCTTAATCCCTCTGTCTCTCTCTCTCTCCATCTTAAGCATCTGCAGATCTGGATTGCTTGTAGCTTGTCACTCTCCCTCTCTCTCTGTTCTTGTTTACTGATTTAGCTTTTGAGAGAGAGAGAAGAATACTGGGCAACAAGACAAACCCCAGTTTTATTAATTTCGGTTTAAAGCAAACATACATAAATCAAAAACCTGGCTCCTGGAAGTGTACCATTCTTCAGCAGCAGCAGCAACTACAATTGCCGCACTCAAATCCGTTCCACTCTCATCTCAATGAAAAGGTAATCTGTCCGTTAAACTTACTCGGGTTGTATTTGAGCAAATTTAATGCACGGAAATTGTTTGTCTTGCTGAATAAGATGAAGCTCAGAACAAATTTATGAACTTCCGAACAAAGACGATTTCTGTTTTATTTCTGGCTCTATGAACAAATCAAGTGCATGCAATTTGTTTGTCCATAAACAGTTTATGGAGTAGTAGTAGTTACAACTCCTGTATAATTGGAAGCATCGGTGGTGCTGTTCTTTTTGGCAATTTATCAGTAACCTTGCTGGCAGTATGTCATTTCTTGGGATTAAATCCGAAGCACGCCTGATTCCATCTACGGATGTTATATGTATGGCTACCGATATCATTGAGTGGTGTGATGCTGGGTTAATGCGTATGCGTGCCGGGGGGGGGGGGTTGTGCTCAGATGATTGCGCTGTTTGGAATCAGCTTTTTGGTGATTGCCACTCTTTGAATTCGTTGCAGGAGAACATTTCTTCCCTATCATTACGTAGTTGCAAGGCAGCAAGTAGGAGTCAAAGTTGGGAGCATCTTCTCATCTTCACATGACTTCTTCTTATTTACTCATTTTCATTTTAATGCGTAGTAATTGTGTAACTATGTGTACATGATAATTGATTGAAGATTATGGTTTTTGAATGAAACCATTATTGGGGTTTACCGTGGCCCATAACAACACCCGCATTTGGGCCTTTGACCTATCTTCTCCTTTAGATGAAGGGTCACCACTTTGCCACTGTCATAACATATTAGGGCATTGATCATGCTCAAGGGGGAATTTATTTATGAAAAGAATACTGCTCATGTCCAGGTTAACAAAGTTTCTTTTTAATCAAATTTCCCTCTTAATGAGAAGAGACGTACAATATCAGCTCTCTTAGCTGATTTTGATTTTGTTTCTCAATATTCCATCTTCAGTGCCTTTTGATTTTGATTTTCATTCAGTAGACATTATGGTTTATTGTTACCTTTTCGTTCTGATAAGCATTTTTAACTGCACCTGTTGCACAATTTGTGCCTCCAGCTGCTTTTTTCTTTTTCAACAGTTCACTTTATTGTTTGACCTTTTGAAAGAAACCCATGCCTGTTGATAGAATATATTGATACTAAAATTGGCTTGCTATAATTTTTGACCTGCTTGATGTCTATGTGCCTAAAGATCATTAAGTTGGTCTAGTGAAACATTCTTCAATAGCATGGTCTCTTATACTGTATTTCTGCTGTTTCTGGTGATTAGTAGGTCTTGGGTTGCAGAGTTATTTATACCTGGTTTTCAAATGCCTTTAATGGTGTTGGTCAACAACTTCAGTACCAGACAAGCTCCATGATTGAGGTTATCATCTTCTTTCTCGGTCTTCGTTCACTACTTGACTGTTTGGTTTTAATTTGGTTCACATTCTTGGTATTTTCTAGATATTTAAACGCATGAATTGCTGTTCCTTTTTTGGGGTTTTTTGGCCCACTCCTGTTACAATGTTCAAGTAGTAATTGAAGTTTCAGTTGTTACTGAAAAGGAATAGTTTGAAGTTTTTCTGTTTATGCATGGATGTGTCCACTAACTTAAGCTTGTGTGACCAAGCTAAGTGGTCAAACCAGAGTTTTTCGTTCTTCTTTCTTTTTCCTATTGCTTCATTTTCTTTGTTAAGTTTAATTGACTTTGAAATGTAACATAACTGTGTGGAAATCTCTTGCATTTCCTTCTGTTATTGGTTACCAAGCCAAGATTGAGGAAGAATGCAAACTTTGGTTGGTTCTTATATAACTTGCTGGATAGCTTATTCGTTGATTGGCTTATAACTTGTTTTCTCGGATTTTGGCTGTCTAACTTATATGTGGTTACATACCTTTTTCAGGCAGCCCTTGCCATGTTTAGCTGTTTTCTTGTTACCTTTTGGTGGCATGGGCTCGACTGTGGGGATATGGTTAAACGAGGCATACCTTATCGTTTCACATGTTGATTACTTAATTAATTTGTCACAGAAGTAATTTATAGAGATACTTTGGAATAAGTTAGCTTTAAACTGGTGCTATGTGTTGATGATTGTCAATGAGATATCTGACATTTCTATCTATGTCTTAGGAGCAAGTGGACCCATTTTCTCTTGTTGCTGATGAACTATCAATTCTTGCTGATAGATTACGGTCAATGGTGGTTGCCGAGGTACAAAGCTTATCATTTTTGTTGTCATTTGATTGGCTGAAGCTATTTCATCCTGGTAGATGTAAGATTGAAAGGATAGTGGAATATGATATGTCACAATAATAGTCAAAGTTGATCTGTTGCAGGTCCCAAAGCTTGCCTCTGCAGCTGAATATTTTTTTAAGATGGGTGTGGAAGGGAAGAGGTTTAGACCAACGGTAAACTTGCACATCCCTTAAGTCAGTTTGAATGCCCAACGTTATGATTGCCTTGATGTAGCTTAGCTTGCTTTGCTGGGTATTTTCTCTTTTTTGTCGATGAAGGACTTTTCTAGTGCGAAATTTTCCTCTTTTAGATTTAATATTAATTATTGTTATTTTTATATAGTTTAGTACTTTTTGAAATGTGAACCCTTTTTTGAAAGCAATGCCATATCTTTTTCTCACTGGTAAGATATTTCAACTTTTACAAGGGCCTGAGAATAAGATTATGAAAATATTCTGCATTGCTGGAATTTATAAACTAGTTCTCGCCAATTGAGAGAACCTGTAAGAGCGTATTTCATTAGATGTTTTCTTAATGTCCAGTCTCCCTATTTTTGGGAGCATAGTTTAGTCGACCCCTTGTAATTTGCAAGGGCTTAGCGGGGTTGATTGTGGGATGTGTCACTTTGATAACTTCAGGTTCTGTTTAACTTTATGATGGTCAACTGGTTTCTCAAGGTCATAGCTTCCTATCCGAAAATTTTACATTTTGTTTGCTTTGTGATATCAGTTCATCTCTGTATGTCTCTGTACTTGAACAGAGGTTCAAAAGAGATGTAAGTATGATTTAATTGTTTTCCCTTTTGCAAACCTCTCACCCCATCTCTGATTTTTGCTAGAAATATGACTGATATACAGTATATTGATGAAACTCGCTTGAATGATGTTTTACTGATCACTGTCTTAGATCCTCTTAAAGATGCTCACTGAACTTAACTGCCCATGCAAGAAATGAGGGCGGTTTTTCCAATTATTTTTGATTGTTAGTTAACTTACAGGTTTTACTTTTGATGGCTACGGCATTAAATGTCCCTATGTCTACACCAGCTTCTGAGAGGGCTGTCTATATCTTACCGACAGAAATAAGGGCGAGACAGCAATCCATAGCTGAGATAACAGAGATGATACATGTCAGTTTTCTTCACATTTACTGTCGAAAGATGCATATGATTTATTATACTCATATCCAATGCTTAGAAGTTTCTTCTGAATTGTTAGTTTCATGTATGCCTTAATTAGGTCAGTATATGCCTTATGTGAACCCCTAGTGGAGGATGGTATATTGAAATAGTGTAATGAAACTTTACTTATTTTGCTACTTGCATGCACAATCTTTTATTCCTAGAGTTCCAGATTGGTGCAGGACTTGAGATGATGAGGGGCTTGAGCCTGAATTGCATTTTAACTGGGATGAAAAAGAGGGTCTTGGAAAGAGGAACCCAATGCAAGATCAAGCTTGATCAGCTGTGGATGTTTGATCGTATAATTTGTACTTTGGGTATTCTAGTAGACCTCAATCTTCCCAATGTGTACATATAGGTTCCCAATCTATAGATAATGGAGCCATAAGGATTTTGATATTTGAATTCAATCAAAGCCCGATGGGACACAGCTGTTAATATGCTATCTGACTAGTAGTCTTGTAATGAGTTAGGTACGAGTTAGGAAGGACACAAGTGTATTACTCGTGAAAATCAGTTTGATGATATCTAATACCTGATAGAGAAGTAGTTATCATTCGTACTCTCTACTTATTAACCAGCACCATTAGAAGAAGTGTCTGAAGCAGTTGCCATCCTCCTTGTCTTTCTGTTCGCACTACAGCTGTAATAGATAGTATTAGTAGGACTTGAGGCATAGATTTAGCCTTGAAATTTTAATCTACATTTTGATTTGAGAAATGTCCGGAACAACGGTATTGATTTCATTTGACTGCACAGAATAAACCCAAGCCGGAACGTCTCAGCTGGGATTCCCTTTTCATTCATAATTGAGGAGGTTTTGTATCTTAACCTCCTCGTGAGAACACATATGATATGACAATCTGAAATGTGTGCCTGAAGGGGACAGTATCATTGCATCATGTAATTCCAGTGCACTTTTTCGGTTTTCGTTTTTTGGGTATAAAACGTTTTAGAAGCATTAATTGCATAGATTTGCTTCTGGGACACGTTAATCGAACAATTTTTGGAAATGTAACTTGTCACTTCTCTCTCTTAGGTCGCTAGCCTTCTTCATGATGATGTACTGGATGATG
Source organism: Iris virginica (assembly GCA_025631175.1). Taxonomy (NCBI): domain Eukaryota; kingdom Viridiplantae; phylum Streptophyta; class Magnoliopsida; order Asparagales; family Iridaceae; genus Iris; species Iris virginica. The sequence continues at coordinate 6,389 of JAOTQG010116943.1, read as the reverse complement.
CGGATACGAGACGTGGCATTAGCTCCTTAAACTCAGTAATGGGAAATAAGGTAGTTATATTTCCTTTGTGCTTGTGCTCTCTCTCTCTCTCTCTCTCTCTCTCTCTCTCTCTCTCTCTCTCTCTCTCTTGTATATACACATTACATTGCTCCCTTCTCCCCGTGAATACTTTCCTATTAAAGACTGATGAAACCGAATTCTCACTCCAGTTGAGATTTTTACCTTTATTTTTATGGGTCACACTCAAGTTGGGCATCTAAGAAGGAATATGTAAACAAAATGAGTGCTGCTGAAAGAGAATGTTATATGTGTATTTTGTAAAATAAGATGAGGTGAAATTTGAAATGTGGTTGAGGCAGCAAAATGAGAAAATCAGTGGAGATGGTTTTGACACATACAACGTAGACCACCAATGGGACAATGGCTAAGTTGAGTTGTGTATAATAGATAGAATATTCATATGGAATGAAAACTTTGAACCCATTACCACTTTTAGGCCTAATCTTCTATTTTTCTTGCCTAATGCAGCTAGCTGTATTGGCCGGAGATTTTCTTCTTTCAAGAGCTTGTGTTGCACTGGCGTCTCTTAGGAACACAGAGGTATAATGCTACTTATATAGTTCATTTTTCTTTTCCACATGCGCTTATGCAAGTTACTATCCCTATGGATTAGTAGTCTGTAGCAGTGAAGGTTGCATATTGCTTGAATCTTGCAGCCCAACCTCCGCCCCCGGCCTTCCCACACACCGAAAAAAGAAGATGAAATAAAGAAATTAATGCATGCTGTTTACAGGAACATGCTTAGGGGTTTCAAACTTTTAAGTAACGGGTGGAGAACTTAAATGCTAAAGAAGGAGATATAAAGGATAGAGTAGGAAAAAGAGGAAGGAATCTCACCTGGTATCCTAAGCTGCTACAGTCATAGCAAGTGATGGTCGAAAAGATTCATAGGGGCAAATGAAAAGAACCAAAGAGCTGATGACGGAATGGTCTTCTGGGGTTGATTCAAACCTATTATGTACAGCGACTTTCCCATAGAATGTATATCAAAAAATGTAAATGGAATTAAATTGAGTTGATTGTTTCTGTTGGACGAAATTCTGTTAACAAGTGGTCAGTATGCATGATAGCTAAAATATATGTTAATAAGGTTAACCAGGATGATCTCAACTTAATTTCAGTTCTTTGATCCGCTCTCTAAAATCTCACTTTTCTTCTGCAGGTTGTATCACTTTTATCAAAAGTTGTTGAACATCTTGTTACGGGGGAAATCATGCAAATGAATACTTCATCTGAGCAACGTGTTAGGTACTCTGATTCGTTCCTGATTTTTTTATTTAATCTGTCGTGTCATCATGTGTTAAAGTAAGATGTTTCTTTTCCCGAATATTTTAATCCAAATGACTTATAGATGTGGCTGGCAATACCGGAATAGTAAATGATCCTTTGATTTCATTAGTCGTCCTCTCCTCCCTGCGTAACTGTACATAATTTTTTTTCCTTTCATAACTAACAGTTTCACTATGTCTCAAGTGTTAATTTAACAAAAATATCACTTTCATTTTCACAAAAGGGTCACAATAAATGAAAGGACGTTGTGTAATCATCTTAAGACATATGTTATGGTAGGTGCTTTCTGCTGTAGGCTTCTTGTCTCATGATGAATCTATGATAATACCAAGTGAGATTCTGCATGTCTACCTTCCGCAACCCCGTAGGAATACGTGGAGCTACATTCTTCAGGATTATTCTGAACTTTGTACAGTTCTTAAACTTAAGCTGTGTAATGCGTGGCAGTTTTTCTATCTAGACTTAAATGGCGTAAACTACTACCTCTGCTCTTTAATTTCTTTTGGGCGAGAAAAACAAAGAGGTTATGATGATTTTCCTTCATGTAATAATGTGCATTTCAATAGGTATTTCACTATAGGTTATATCAATAAATTATGTTCATTGCAGCATGGATTACTATCTACAAAAGACATACTACAAGACTGCATCACTTATTTCGAACAGCTGCCAGGCAATCGCACTTCTTGCAGGGCAAACTGCAGAAGTATCAACGCTAGCTTATGAGTATGGGAAAAATCTGGTCAGTGACAATCTATCAGAAATGAGTTCCATAACTTTCCTATAATTGAAATCAATATTGATATGCAAAATATCTTCATTGACTGTACCTCCGAAGGGATGGGATCACTAACCATATGTTTCTTCTCTACCGATCTTAACCTGGCAAGCAAGAAGAACTATTTATGTATTTAATTTTTGTATTTATACATAAACAGTGCAGAACAGCTATAAAGGCTTTATATTCTCAGTCATTACATGCTTCAAGCACTGTTGTGAATCTTGTGATTGAATGTTGAAACTCAAAAGGAATACTGATCATACTATTCTTATGGATACTTCCTTTGCTCTTTCTAAAAACATATTGAGATTGCACAAAATGATTCTATTTCCTATGTTTCTCACTGGTTTAACTCTCTCTCTCTCTACAGGGGTTGGCATTTCAATTGATAGATGATGTTCTTGATTTCACGGGTACATCATCTTCCCTCGGAAAGGGCTCGTTGTCTGACATTCGCCATGTAAATCCATCTCTCTGTTTTTTTTACCTGTTAGAATCATGGATAATCTCAGGGTTAAAAAGTTTTAAACAAGTGCTATGAGCTGTTTATAAGTACTCGTTAGTGGGTTTGTTAGAATTTTGCTGCGTATTTTATGCTATTATCATCATATTTATGTTATCTCTCTAATTATACAGCACAGTGTCTCATCAAGGGCTTAGGGCCATCAAGGGCTTAGGGCTCTGACTGGAGTTCCTTTCTGCTGAATTTTGTGGACAGTACCACTTAAGCCACTTGCTGGTGAACCTTTTCGTTGGAAGTTTTCAAACCATATGCGCCCTCTTTTGTGGCTGATCTCAACTTCTTTCCCTCAATTTGGTAGCTATAACAGAAGGCAGGGCTCTTCCCCAAAAGATGTCCCACTTTCCTTTTGGTTTGTCCCCAAAACGTAGTCCCATTTCTTAAAAAGATATCATGTTAGTGCAGTTTTAAGGAGAGATAGAGGAGGAAAAGTACAATGTTCGAAGTTTAACTTTTCAAATGAGGCTAATTTCTTTGGACTACAGGTGATCTGAGCTGCTGGCACGCTGCAGTCTCTTGAACTTTCTCATTTTAGATGGTCTTTCTTTGCGAGGGGTATGTAAGGGCCTAAGGGGGCTTCCAGCTTGGTTTTTTCAGTTCGACCAGAGACTATTTCAAGTCAATTAGTTAGAGTTCCTCAGAAACCTATTATGATTTATGATGCCACAGAAACATGGTGACAGTAGCCGATGTCCCATGAGCGTTTGTATCTATGTACCCTACCACTTACTGCAAATTTAATATCAAATATAATATGGCATTTGGAAACTGTTGAGGATAACTACTCGAATACCTCTCGTGTAGGTAACGATTTGTTGTTCTTTTTACCTTTCATATGGCTGGGTGGGTCTTGGTTCAGACATTTGTTCCACGCATCGTTCATCAACAATTAATATGAAGAATAAAAGAAATGGTTCAGTGAGGGGTTGGGACAGAGGGAAAGGAGAATTCTGTATACAACTAGTTCATGAAGCCAGATATGACGACGGTAAAGTTCTCTTAATGATCATTGACAGGATCCTAAATGGGAAACACAAAGCATATACACTAGTTTGTCAGTGTTACAATGGAGATTATGCGTAACATGTTTCTGAAAGTGGATTTCTTTTCTTCTTGCTATTGGAGAAGTTTCGGTTGTATTTATTGGTCGACCAAATTCCTTGCACCTACCAGTTTGGTTCTCTATTATCAATGGATGTCTGTGTAGGTGGTCCTACATGTGTGTTACTCTTATGTACTTTGCTTCTGTTCGTGTTTCGGCTTTTGCTTTTACCAACTATCCGTAGTTTTTTTTTTTTTGTTGTTGTTTGCTTTTACCTCTCTTGTTCTCATTGTTGGTATGTATACTGTATATATGTATTCTCTTATATTTTTCTGGGGAGTTGGGTGGATTTCCTAGTTGCAAAGCTGCAAAAGATGATATTTACCATGCTTTGTTCATACTCGAGTGGATCTAATTTTGCAGGGGATCGTCACGGCTCCTATATTATTTGCCATTGAGGAATTCCCTGAATTGCGTGCCGTAGTTGATAGAGGATTTGACAACCCTGAAGATGTGGATCTTGTAAGTATAACGAATATTGATATCACATGATTCTGCACCAGTTCTCATATGGTATTGCAGCTCTGCCAAACAGTTTGTGCTTTAGCGATCACACTTATTGCTGCACAAGTTGCAATATTATGCTTCAAGTTTATACAGCTTTGTAATTAGGTCTAGTGAAGATTAGTCGGAATTTGAATTGGTGTAAACTCTCAGCATTTTGAAAGCCAGATGTAGATGTTTAATGAAAATGGGACTTGAATCCCTCCTCTCAATCATCTATAAATTACTTCCTGATCATATTGATATTTTAGTCACCCTTTTATCTGCATTTTATTGTCATTAATTCGTCTCACTATTTCCAATCATTGGTACAATGGGGAATGCAGGCACTGAAGTACCTTGGGAAGAGCCGTGGAATACAGAGAACGAGGGAGTTGGCAATTAAGCATGCCAATCTTGCCTCGGCTGCAATAGACTCTCTGCCTGAGAATGACGATGAGGATGTTCAGAAATCCAGGCGAGCACTTGTAGATTTAACACATAGGGTTATTACAAGAACCAAGTAAAAGAAGCAAACTCGCTCTGATGGGAATATACGGATTTTTTTTGTTTTGTTTTGTTTTGTTTTTTTTCGTAGTTTACCATGTATCTCTATAACATGACCTTCAATTGCTCATATTCTTTATTATGCAATAATTTCTGGTAAGAAAACAGCAGCAGCTGTAACCAAAATGATTACAGAGTATAAAGAATTTATTGGGCATGGTAGCTGATGACAATGTAGCTTTGGGTTCCTTGAAATCGGTAGAAACTACAATGGCATTTTCTTCCACTTCTTTCTTTTTCTTTCTAGTCTCAGAGACTTGCGGCTGTGTTTCATTACACCATTTTTGTACTCCCTCCTTCGTTCCATAATAATGGACTTTTTAGAAGTTAAAAATTGTTCAATAATAGCGAATTTTTTATAAATTTATGCTTTACTTTTTTAGAAGGGAAAAGTTGGAAGAACCCCCCTGTGGTTAACGGGTTTTGCGGATGACCCTCACGTACTTTATTTATTGAGAGAAAGCCTCCCTGACGTTAATTTAGTTAGTCTCCATCTATTGTAAAAGACGAAAATGAAAAAAAATTATTGGGATGAAAAATAAAACATAATACTAAGATTGTTATACCCTTCATAAAAGAAAAAGACATTTATGACCTCTAATAAAAAGTATTATAATAAAATAAAATAAAAAATATTAAAGTATTTTTTTAATAAAAATAAAAAATAGTTTAAAAATAAATATATTTAAGAAAAAATAATATTATGCAAATTATATAAATTAAATAAAACACTAAAATAAAGAATCAAAATAATTCACATAAAATTATTACATAATGCAATAAATAAAATACAATAATTAATTCAAATTAGCATTAAGCTAAAATCATTACGCTTGGTTACAATTTTACAAACAAATAACTCCCCATACATCTTTCTCTCTCCTCCGACTCTCCTCTTTCTTCCTCCTTCGTCCAAACGCATCTTTCTATTTTTATCCCAGATCTGAAATGACAATCGGTATATAGAATGTCTAGGCAATCCGAGAAAAGAGTGCCCATCCGAAGAGTGAATTACACTCTCCAAATTGAGGATTGAATGAAAAAAATAAGAGTTTTTTATCCCATTAATTTAGGATTCAAAAAGATAGGATCAATCTATTTCATAATTTTTGAAATTTTCATAAAATAATACCAAATTAAAAATGTACAAATTCGAATCTAAAAATATTCAAAAATTACACATATGTGCAGTTAGATAAACACATATATGTATTTAGATAAATACATATGTGCAGTCAGATAAAAATATATGTTTGTTTAGATAAATATATATGTGCAGTTAGATAGACACATATGTGCATTTAGATATACATATATATAAATTAATTAGATTAAAACATATGTGCAATGAGATAAACACATATGTGCATTGAGAAACATATATGTGCATTGAGATAAATATATATGTGCATTGAGATTATACACATATATGCATACTTATGTGCACCGTACGACTCAGAGGATCCGAAAACGAAAAAGAAGAAAAAGAAGAAAAAAAAAACGCATATATGCATTGAGATAAACAACGATTCAGAGGTAAACACATATGTGCATTGAGATAAATACATACGCGCATACTTATGTGC
>JAOTQG010116932.1:0-11174 GCA_025631175.1 Iris virginica | reverse complement strand
TGAAAATTGAAGTGGCCAAAAACTTTGAGACAAACAAAAATAGAAAGTTGGCCAATATAAATGAGACGGAGGGAGTATTATACTAAACTTAAGTTGAGATGCAGTCCGAACCACGTGAATTCGGGGCGGGTAAATTAGCAACCAAAAAAGAAAAAAGAAAAAGAACCCGAAATGGAAGACCAACGCAGCATGGCTGGCTGAACCGTCACATTTCTAGTAGAGAAAGGACAGCTTCAAACCAACTCTTCACCGGAGCTAATCCCGATCGCCGGAGACATAACCAGCAATGATAGCCGACGGAACAGAAGAGGAAGAAAAATGGCTCGCTGAAGGTGTCGCCGGCATTCAACACAACGCTTTTTACATGCACCGCGCCTTGGTAAAAATTTCTCCTCAATTCTCACTTTTATAATTCTCAAATCAGAGAACAACAGATTACCAAATTATACCTAATGTCATGAATCAGGATTCTAACAATCTCCGAGAAGCCCTTAAATACTCAGCACTATTGTTGTCGGAGCTCCGAACTTCTCGATTATCCCCTCACAACTATTATGAGCTTTGTAATTTTCTCTATCTCTCCTCAATTATTTATATACTCCCTCAATCCCTAAGCGGGTGTCCTGTTTTAATTCTTAATTAAACTTTGAACGAATTTTCATTTATGAGAATTGACTTATTGGGAAGGTATAGAAATTGTTATTGTTACTTGCAATGATAACAAAAATTGCAATTTTAGAATCAAAAACATACTCCCTCCGATTCAAAGTAACAGTCTTGTTGCTATTTGCACATAGTTTAATGCAAAGCAAAGCTCGTGAAACAAGTGAATTGAAGGTGGGTCCAAAGTAAATAAGTGAATAGGATCCATCCTTTCTATACCACATAAGGAAAGTGGAAACGTTTTTTTGAAACATTCCAATTAGGAATAGTGCACACTAAAATTGGAAGGGAGGGAGTATAAATTCATTTAAATAATTATTTTATTAATATATTAGGTTGAGTTTCCAAAAAGGAAACATGACGCTCCTTTAGGGACGGAGTGAGTATTTATACATTGAATTATGTGGACATTTTGTTGAGTTTTAATCTGTGATGGTTTTAATGTTAGATATGAGGGCATTTGATGAATTAAGAAGGCTGGAAATATTCTTCAAGGAGGAAGATAAACATGGTTGCTCAGTCGTTGACTTGTATGAGCTAGTTCAGCATGCTGGAAACATCCTGCCTCGGCTGTACGTTAAATTTTACAGTACTTCTTACAGTCTTACTTCTCTTTATGGAGAATTTGAACTTTTTGTAAATTCGTTATTACTGGCTTAGAACAGCTTAATTTTTCAAATGGACACTCCATGGGAATTCTAAAGTTAAAATGTTATGGAAGTCATAATTGGCTGCAGCAAATTTTTTACCGAAATTATGTTTCGTGATGACAAGGTATTGTGGTTCTTATTTCATCTTAATATCTGAAGAGCACACTGCCAAATATAACATGGGGATCCGAGTTGGAAGACCGCCATATGTGGTGGGAGTGTGTCTCGGCGAGCAAAATCATTTAATAGGACTATGATGCATAGAGAATGCTTTATGCGGACAAGAAGGGCATTGTAGAGCTGCCTTACAAATTAAAGAGATTATACACTGTCTGATGGAGATTTGGAAGAGACTAGAGAGTAGTTAAGAATTAGATACTCCCACCGGCCAAAATAAGAGTCCTCTATTCCGTTTTGGGGTGTTCCTAAATAAGTGTTTTCTTTACTACTTTAGAAACTTTCTTATTTTTGAACTTTAAAGAAAGAATTGTGGCCGCACATTTTCCATGAGACCCACATTCAACCTCTTTTTATCCACTCATTCATAAAGTCAAATCCCCTCCTAATACTATATGTCAATTCAAAGGGGACTCTTATTTTGGGACATAGGGAGTAAGATTTAAGACATCCGTTTTTGGGTTTACACTAGTAAGGCCATCAATAGAAGCCATCTATTAATTATGCACATTAACGTAAGATATAGTGAGGGATTTAAAGATCCACATTGTATCTTCTTAGAGAAGGTGTATGATAGTACTTGGAGAGATACTTCTTGGTGTTATAGAAGAAAGGAGTAGCTGAAGTATACTGATGTGTCGATGGAAGTATGGAACCTAAGATAGAGATGTTGGTGTAGTTAGAAATAAGAAATAAAGCAAAAGATTCTCATAGTTTTGGTCAAACTTTATCATGGATGATTATTGGCCCCCGTCTGTTTGCCTTCGCGATGGATGCATGAGCCGTGCAATGGACATATAAAGATGATATTGATTTGCTGATCACTTTATCCCTGTATTACAAGTTAACATTCCATCTGCATGTCTGTTTGCCCGTGACATTGTCTTTCATTCTATTGAAATTTAAAAGCGAGAGAAGCTTTTGAAAGACAAGCAGTTTTCAGTAAGTAGGAGTAAAGCAATATTCATGGCATGAAACGTCACCTTGAGTATACTGAAGATAAAGCTAGGGTAGAAGGTCAGGAAAAATGTAAATGGATCACTTTTGCTATTAAGCATCAAACATTGATCTTGATGAGGGAAGTGATGATGTTAGTTATGGAATAAATTCAAGTTAGATGAAGTGGAAGAGCATAAAAACCTTCCACCCGTCTCAACTACGTTATGAGATAGACATATGCCCGTAAGTAAAACTGACAGCTATGAAAATAGGATAAAGAGAGTAGCTTCAATGGAGTAAAATTCAAGCAAAATTGCGCTTAGGGGCATTCTTTTTTTTTTTATTTTGTGAAGTAAAGAGATATTTATTGGCAAAAAAAAGCACCAAACCAGGTGAACCAGTCTGGCTGGTGCGTATGAAAAAACTATGATAAAGATATACCATATCTTAGTAAGCTTAGTTTGTGTGTGTGTGTGTGTGTGTTTTTTTAAAAAAATTTTGGCATATCAACCAGTTGAAATGCTGTTTTTAGAATTTACTTGACGATTAATTTAGGTGTATTTACAAGAATGTTTCCGGATGTTAATCCAGAATTTCCTGGATGTTGGAGGGTTGAGCTCCTCTAGATCCGACATTGGATCTATCCATGTCTTAATTGATGCCTGTACTGGAGGATGCCTGAACTTGGTATGACAAAAAATATACCTCTGAGAAGCATTTTGTTCTTGATCTTATGCAACTTATGGAAGTAACAATCTATGATAACGTTGTCCTAGACTTTTAGTGGAGCTTTTTATGATTAAAGATGTCCTCAAATCTTTTGGATCTTGCTTGGTTGTTTATACCTGAAATAAGAAGTTCCATTGGTATTCTGTGGTCTTCACTTTTACCTTTGATGCAACCGCGCATATCAATGTGAATGGACTATGCATATCAGAAAGCATCTTTAATTGCCATTTATTGCCTTGTGCACATATATATTCGTTTTCTTTCTACAGGCATGTCCTTCTTTCAGGCGTTAGATTTCCTATGGAAACTTGTCTTATCTGTATAACAGGTATCTCCTGTGTACAGTAGGCATCTGAAACTTGTCTTATCTGTATAACAGGTATCTCCTTTGTACAGTAGGATCTGTGTACATTAAATCAAAAGAGGCTCCTGCCAAGGATGTACTTAAAGATCTGGTCGAAATGTGTCGTGCTGTTCAACATCCCATACGCGGGCTCTTTCTTAGGAGTTACCTTGCTCAAGTTAGTAGAGATAAGCTACCAGATATTGGTTCTGAGTATGAAGGGTAAGTAAATAGCCATTTGTCATATATTTCTGTATGTGAGTATGTTTCAGTATTTTGTTACTCATGATTTGCATTGGTCTTTCATGTTAGTATTCTATCTATTGTTTTGTATGCAACTTGCTGCTTTATAGTTCCTTGGCTCCATTATTGCTACTTGATGTTTTGTATGCTATTTAGAGGTGAGACAGATTGAAGTGTAAGCCTGATCGTTTGCTTTGAATATTTAGTAATTTCTTGTTATTTTAACATCTTGCTTTGACTTTGTGGTATGGAATGCGTAGAAACTAAGATACAAAGCGCTAATATAAGTAAGATTGCTGTAATCTGAATTTTATGATGGATATGGGGTAAGATTAGAAATAAATACATCCAGGGGACAGTAAAAGTTACCTAAGAGGCACGAAACAGAAAATGACTGGAATCGGTTGGACATGTACTAGATAGATAAGTAAGTGCTCAAAGAGTGATTTGATCTACATCAACGACAATGCTAGAGGTACGGGAAGGCCCAAACATGGACTTCATAGTCATTACAAAGGATATAGTTCCTTTCTTATTGACCATTAAAATGTGCTCTTCACACGATAGAGGGGTTACTAAGGAGTCATATAGTGGAGGATGAATGAGCTGAGTATTGGATTTCAGTTCTCACGTTCTTCTGTGAGTTTGTTTGATGTAATTGAATGGTCAAACTACGGTGAATATCGAATGACTTAGATTGCTCTTTTCTGCCATTCCTAATAGTATTTTCTTTTTTCCATTTTTGCTGTCTCGGATCTCCCCATTCTTTTGTTGTGGTACAGCTTTACCGAAATTATACACTTATTTCTAGTACTCCTGCCATCCCACACGGACACTTTCCTTTTGACTTTGTCCCACTTGAAGAGTGACATTTCCCTTTTGGTCCATCCCACTTGACAATATTCTCCTCCCTTTTTGGTGAGGGATGAAATCGGCACCTTGTTCAAGGGCATTCTGGGAAATTATTAAAACTTTTCAACCCTTTTCGTAATTTAAGCATTTAGTCAAAGTGTCCTCCTTCATGTGGGGTTGCAAGGAGTACAAATAATGCCTTTACTTGCTAATTTGACAGCAATCTGCCAGTACAAGTCTGAAGGAGCAAAACAACCTTGGATGGTATTTCCCAACTTGGTCACTAGTGATTCCATCCATGGATGATGTAATACTATATTTTTCACACTGTTAATGAGCATTAAATGAACAACTGATTGCCAGAAGTGAAACAGGAACTTCATTGATGAATAAGCATTTGGTTTCTCATGCTCCTATTTAGAGCAAAGGTTACGCAATCCATCTTATCTGCATCTTTGTGTTGGTCCAAATCTCATTAGTATATTGAGCGAGACAGATACCCAGCGTAAGATTCGCAGATGCCAGAATGTAGTACCACTATAATTGGTAGGTTAGGTTGATGAATCACAGGGTTCTGATCTCACATTTATGATTTAACTGAGGCTAACTAGATATACTGGAGCTGGTTTTAGTTCCTATGTCTGTTGAATGTGCCCATGTTAATATCTGAGAACCCATATTACGTGAAAGAATTGAAGATTTATTGGTCATTAATTTGCTGCATTGGACTTTTATTATCTCCTTTATATCTTTAATTTCTAATTAAGTTCTCAATATTCTTTTTGTTTTGTGTAATTGCACTTGCTTGATTTTTAGTTGTTTAGTTCATATCTAAGATGCTTTTCACCAGCAGTAACTTTCATCAGAAATAGATTGATATGTTCTTAATTCTCACTTATCAGAAAGGAACAATAGTCATTTGTCATTTAATTTATCAAATACTTGTAGGCAAGCTCCATGTGTGTGTGTGTTTGTATGTATACACTTTGGAATATATTCAAAAGTCCTACATTTCTTGAGTAGACTTGCTGAGATTTTGCTGTCTACTCTCCATAATGATTGATTTATGTAGAAAATTACTATCCAATTATTGCAGAGATGGTGATACTGTCATGGACGCTGTAGAATTTGTTCTTCAAAATTTTTCTGAGATGAATAAACTTTGGGTTCGGATGCAGCATCAGGTTTGTTGGCGTGAACACTTACTGCTTTCTGCTGTCATGATGTCACATCCATGGCACTTAGGTACTTGCATGCCACAGATGTGGAATGAAGGCATGATTTTTCGCCATGCAGGTGTTATAGTGCTTGTGATACATTGATTTTGGTGATCCTGAGTTGAGGCCTTCATTCGGGCTTTCTGGTCTGCAGGGACCTGTCCAGGTGAAAGAGAAACTGGAAAAGGAGAGGGGCGAGCTACGTGATCTTGTAATATCATCATCATCAAACAGTTTGCTTTGCTTTAAAAGGTGATTTATTATTTGAACACTATATAGAAGGTACTTAACATCTCTATGGAATTTCAGGTCGGAAAGAATCTGCATGTCCTTAGTCAAATTGAGGGCATTGACCTTGAATTGTACAAAGACACTGTTCTTCCCAGAGTCTTGGAGCAGGTCTACTTGTACAGTTTTTTATTTATCAATGTTTGACAATTAAGACATCAGAATTCGCTATCGGCTTTTTATGATTTATCAAACTGAAGTTCTTTTGTGTGACAGGTTGTGAACTGTAAAGATGAGCTTGCGCAATATTATTTGATGGACTGCCTGATTCAGGTGTTTCCAGATGAGTACCACTTGCAGACCCTTGAGACGTTATTGAGTGCTTGCCCCCAACTTCAGGTGTGTAGCTGAGTTACTTCATCCATTGTGTTCTTTAAAGTTTCTTGCCTTCAGCTCTTGCTAGATAGATTCAACTATACTGATGCAGGGCAGAAACTAAAAGTAACGTTCTTCTCCTACATCATATACTTTACCGAAACTCAGTATCATATCTGTGTCGGAGTGACTGTAGTTACTGATCTTAACGGTAGTTTGTAAATTGATCTACGGTGGTGGCAGTTGGGATGGCTAATGGGAGTTTTATGCTTTGACTCCTCACAATGTAAAGGAGTTCCTCCCTTTGCATCGTGCAATTCCTAATTCGTAATGGTGTGCATTTTGGTTCTTGTTTGATCCACATATTTTTATCAGATTTGAATGGTTCGTGCAATTCCTTATACCAAATGCTGTGCATTTTGGTTCTTGTTTGATCCACTTTTTTTTATCAGATTTGAATGGTTGCAATCATCTCACCCTTGGCATCTAAAAGCATGGTGTCAAAGAACGGTGGTGATGTTTGTTTGTCCTCTTGTTTATCTATCATTCCAAAGATGAATTCACCCTTGTAAACAGCAACAAAACTGTCCGATGATGTTAATAGTTCAGTATTCAGCAGCCCGATACTCCTCCTTGATTGGTTCAGACAGTTAAGATGTCCATGCACTATGAGTGTTATTACATAACGGAAAAGAAAGGTGAAAGGAAATTAATAATCACCTTAGTCTGATTTGTTTTTACATTTTTTTTGAATCAATAGATACCTTAGTCAGATTTGGTTTCTGGCACCATTTTGTTGAGAACCAATAATCTTTTGCAGTTTGTGGGTTGTGGCAAGTTGCTCAAATTCAATTTCAAATAAGTTTTATCTTGATCAAAATCAAATACCTAAACTATTTGTGTTCTTCTCACCAAAAATAATAATAAAATAATCTTTGGTGCTACTTATTCATGATTTGTGGGCCTGTGGCAACTTGCTCGAATTCAGTTTCCAAATAAAATTTATTCTGATAAAGACGAAAATATTATATAGTTATTAGTGTTCTCTCTAAAAAATCTCCATACGGCTTATTAATAAAAAAAGGCATAAGGTGAATTATTTTCCGAAAATAGGGGTTCAATCTCTTCCATGGTGATTGGATACAAGTCCAATGGCACTTCTTTCAAAATGCGATTTACTCCTCCGTCTTAAATGTTCATCCTCTTTTCTGATGGTGGTGAAAATAGTGGAACAAACATTTTGGGACAGAGGGAGTAGTGGTAATAGTTAAGACTTATTACTCTGTTTTCTGTTTAATGGAGGATGTGCAGTTGGATGGGCATTGTTAGACAATATGTTAAAGGAACTTTTATCCTGCCTATACGCCCTATGTTGCCAATGAATTTGTTTTACTTACATATGATGTGCTTGGTTGCTGAACCATAAAGTCACCTTATTCTGTCATCACTTACAACTTTCAGCCTTTGGTGGACATCAAGACAGTATTATCACAGCTTATGGAGAGGCTGTCAAGTTATGCTGCTTCAAGTCCAGAAGTAAGTTTTCATTGAAACTCCTTTCATTGGTCAAGCTTTTACATTCATTAAAATGCTTATGTTTGCAGGTCTTACCTGAGTTTCTCCAAGTAGAAGCTTTTGCCAAATTAAGCAGTGCCATTGGGAAGGTATATATGAATCTTCTGACAATTTTGTACCAAAACCTTTTGGCTGATGCACTAATCGCAAATAATCGTTATCTCATCGCAACATTTATGGAATTTAAGCAGTAACTTTGTCCAAGATAATAAAGGTGTTCCCTTCAATCTTCATGAGAGTGGTTTTGTGTTATACATGCTATGTTCACTTACGTGTTCTCTACGTTCTGATTAAGGCATGTGGTTATTTGTCAAATGTAGATAACTTTGAGTTGAATTTTCTGTTTTATAGTTCTCTTTCTAATAAACTTGTCATGGAGTACTGAAAGTTTGAGGAGTTGGTCAAATTGCATGGGTGATTAGCCCCTCTTAAGTTTCTATGCCTTAATGCGTCATGCATGGCTATCAAGTTAGAACTAAACTTTGAAGAGTTGGACCAGTTGGTCAAATTTCATGGCTGAGTAGCTCATCTTTAATGTGTATGCTCACAATCCATCACTCGTGTATTGCCTTTGCTGGATTGCAAATTTTTCCTTTTAAACACATCTGTAAGAGGAGCGTTAGTTTTGTCATTAAAAAAAAAGTGGTACCAGCACCTAGAGTTAATTTTGGGAATCTATGAAGGAAAATCATATTTGAGGGAGTTCCTGGGTGGTCCATGTTACAGAACCAACCCTGTTATTTTTTGCTCAAATGGTTGGCGTAGAAGCACTTTCTTGGCCCCACAGCTTTGACCCAAACTCTTAAGACTGCAGATGCATAAACATGTGGCTTGCGATATTTGCTGACAACCATTTTTTCCTTAATTTTCACATCATTAACCCATTAATGAGATGGGAAAGAGAGAGGAGATATACAAACGTCGCTACCTTATATGTCATGGAAAGGTTGGATATAATCTCTCTCTTTCTTAATCCTACTTATAGTCTTTCTTTTGGATCTATTTTTTATTACTTGGTAAATAGAATCTGATGTACCATTGGAATTGGATGAATTTCGCATGTGACTGTATGCCATTGATTAGTTTCCTTGCTCAAAAATTATATATCTATCGGATACTCTGTGTGATGCTCTCTATCCCCGTTGCATCCTTGTTCAACAGAAAGAAAAGGATAAAAGAATAAATGAATAAGTTACCCTTAGGCACATACTTTCGATGAGAGGATGTTGGCTTTCAGGTAATTCAAGATTTTGACTGGATTCTTTCATCGCAGGTTATCGAAGCTCAGGCTGACATGCCCATTGTTGGAGCCATTACTTTGTATGTCTCTCTTCTAACATTCACTTTGCGGGTTCATCCTGATAGGCTTGATTATGTGGATCAAGTCCTGGTATGCTTCTTGATTGTTATTATTTCTATACATTTCGTGTAAAACCTTATTCTCTTTGTCTTTACCAACACGTGGTTATAATAAACCAGCTAGTGCATTGCTTTTAATTTGGTGAATATGACATGCAAAACTTCGCTGGACCTATGACTGGCATTTTAAAATTTCATCTGTTGGTTTGTATCTGCCGTGCGTATTGGAAGCTTTTGTTGCTCTTCTGAAAAGAATGCACCGGTGTTGCTTTTGATTCAAAAGGAACTGGGTCACCGGCTTCAGTTGAGAGGGAATCCTCAGATGCTATGACAACCCAGAATATAAACCAAAAAAATCAAGAAAAAGAAAAGGAAAAATATAAAGGAAAGAGAATGTGGACATTGCCTTGCATGCTCGGACTAATTTTTTCTCTTCAAATCATTGATAGGGATCATGTGTTAAGAAACTCTCTAGCAAACCAAAGATTGAAGATAGTAAGGCAACCAAGCAAGTTGTTGCACTTTTGAGCGCTCCCCTGGAGAAATACAATGATATTGTCACGTCCTTGACACTTTCTAACTATCCTCGTGTGATGGACCACCTTGACAATGGGACAAATAAAGTCATGGCGATGGTTATTATTCAAAGCATTATGAAGAACAACACTTGTGTCTCTAACACTGACCAGGTAGTTGTCTTATATTACTTGGCCAAGTATGTTCCATCATTTTTTTTTTCTGTATTGTTTCAGTTATTTTATTCTCTTACAAAATTGGCCTCACTTTTTTTCAGGTTGAGGTTCTATTTGAGTTAATAAAGGGGCTTATAATGGATTTGGATGGCGTTTCAGTGGATGAGGTGCATATGAGACTTTCAATATGATTATTCTAACTAGCTAGCTAATATGGAATTTGCACTATTTACTGCTTCAGCTGCTCTTCTTATATATATATATATATATATATATATATATATTCTCCATCTTATTATTTCATTTAGTTTTTGTCTAACCTGCTTCCAAATGATAACAGCTCGATGAAGAGGATTTTAATGAGGAGCAAAATTCTGTTGCTCGTGTTATCCACATGCTTTATAATGATGACCCAGAAGAAATGTTGAAGGTAACTAATGTTTTGGATATTTTCATTGTACTGTTTCGCTTTTGATACTAATAGTCTAATAGTATTTCATAACTAAGCTGCTATCATCTTTGGATTAAGTATCCAATGGAGTTTTGCATATTGCTAATTACTGAAGAATGGTGAATATTTTATTGGAACTTGCTCAACCGACTTAAGCTTTTCGATGAGTTGAATAAATGAAGTACGATTAGCAAGGATTTAAATATCTGAGGCCTTTGGCGTCAGACAATGTTATGATGTTGTGGTCAGGGGTGTACGTTACGTAACAGAAACAGCCACTTGAAGCATGAACTTCTTACTAAAATTCACACAAAACCCTATTTTTCTAGTATCTGATAATGCACTTGCTGCGTTTATGATTGTAAGGGTAATGGGTAATTTTTGCTCAATGGATAATAAATCATCCCTCCCCCCCCAAACACCAAAATCTTGCTTTCCATGACCACCAAGCATAAAGTGATCTTGCCAAATAAATAAAGGTCAGTGTTGATATGAAAATACATTATTTAAGTACAATTCATTTAAAATTTCAAATCACAGAGTTATGTATGACAATGGTTAGCATTATATAATTCAATATTCCAATAAAAATTCTGGAGAATGTAACTGATGGGCCCAGGCCCAAACGCTAGGCCCAATGTCTAGCCCAATATCAATCAAAGGCAAGGCCCAAACGGGCCG
>JAOTQG010116910.1:0-11179 GCA_025631175.1 Iris virginica | reverse complement strand
AAATGACTAATCTTTGAAGAGGTGAAAACAGCATCATCTCGGGAGAAGCTAACATAATTGATCAAGATCCGAACTCCTATTTGAGGCATACATCATACAGGATAAAAAATTTTGGACGCATTCAACCATCATTCCAATTTCCAAACAAAAGCAGTTGGAATCAGTTACCAACATAAAGTAATGTAGAAAAATAGACCCCTCCCTCTCTCTCTACTTTCCCACCGACGGTATGTAAACAGAGGATGAAAGGTGAGCCTTAACAGCGGCGGAAATGATGGAAAGTGTGAAGAGTTTGGGGAAGGTGGAGTATTATAATAGTAGTTCATTCTCTTGAATTATTAAGGGTTGTGTGGCAGAAAAATCAAGTGGGACAGTCCGGCCCGAAGAAAGAAAAGCAAATGAAGGAATAGAGAGAGAGAGAGAGAGGAGAAAGAGAGAAGAGAGAAGTAGAGAGAAATTATTATTTTATTTGGGAGTAATTTTTTTTTAATTTAAATATAATATGATATATTTGATGTGATTGTGTGATAGTGTGATAGTGTTTATAGGTATAGAGGTATATAGATGAAAAGTAAAAATTAAAGTTATTAAAATGAAAATAAAAAATGATATTCGTGATCAAATTTGATAAAAAAAATGAAAACGAAAAAAATTAGAAAAAACTGTCAACGTGACCCAACCCTTATTGACACTTGCATTTAGGGATGTCAACGATCCAATATCGATCCGAAATTTAGTTTTTTTTTTTTTACTCAAACTCGAGTTCGAACTCGCAAAAATGCACTATTCTCGGCTCGAACTCGACTCGATATGAAATTTTCGATTTCGATCTCGAGTTCGAACTCGAACAGCTCAATAACTCGAATCAAATATATGTAATAATAATAAAATATATTTAAAATATACATATATATTTAAGAATATATAATAAAATTAAAAAAATAAATTTTCATTTAGGCCAACTCGCGAGTTGTTTCGTAAGCTCGATAAGAGAAATAAATGAATCGATATCGAATTGATAACTAACTCGAGTTCGAACCGGCTCGGATCGAAGTCGAATCGAGTCCGACTCGAATCAACTCATGAGCTCGGAAGTAGGCTCGATTCGATTGACACCCCTACTTGCATTTAAAGTATAAAAATATTACGTCATGAGTCATCAAATTCAAATAATCTCAATTATTAATTTTATTCTAAAATTCTCCCAAATTTTCAACTTTGTAATTTTTTCACATTTTTCTTAGTTTTTAATTTTTTTAATTATTTTCACATTTATGCCAATTTTTAGTTTTTTTCATTATAATTTAACTACATCAAATAAAATATTTAATTCGAAAAAGTTACACCATATCAAGGATACTACCTAATTAAACCATAATTCTAATTGGTACCATTGATAGTCAGTCATTTTATTTTTAACATTCATGCAGTTATTTTATTATTGGTTGAGAACTGTTTATCCTAAAATTATAATCGTTGAGTTTTTCGAACTTGTAGGATTCTATTTAAACTTGCTAATTTAATAGTTTGTTTAATCATATGTAACGTATTGATGGGTTCAAACCCATCGATTGATCAAATAGGTTCAAATAGGGTACAGCCCAACGAATTATAAGTTCACTTTTAATGTAAGAAGCCCAAGAAACTTGGGCCTAACATTTAGAGGCGATCTTACGATCTGTCCAAATGGCGATCAGGAAGAGTCAAGCGGTCAGCATCATGTTCGTCCTGGAGTTCCTTGTCGCCTCTTTAGCCATTAATAATAAAAGGCGTATAAGGGCGATCGGCCCAAACTTATATATTCACTATCAGGGTTTAAGTCAATGTGGCGGGGATCCCTTGAAATTCTCCGACCGTATCTGATTTGGTCTAAATTTTTTCTTAGTGGATAATCTACAAAGCAAAGCAAACCCTCCTATTTTGGAGGATGTGGTTCACTGCATGCAACAACCTCCGTCACCTCACTGTTTCGTGATCTTTCATACCACTACATCGATGAGTTACAATAAATACTCACTCATTTCACCTTTATGAAGGTAAAGGAAATTTTTCACTGCCAAATCATTGTCAATTTATATCCACACATGTACTTACTGCATTTACATCACGTGTGAGCAATCTCTCTTACATTCTTCATAGAGCTATTAGAGGTTCCACGCCATTTTTCTTACGGGAACTTACTCATACGCCGAAGCGTTCAAGCGAGTTGAAAATCTTGCTCTTTCACTTTAGGTGTTTCTTTGTCTTTGCAGACATCATGTGATGCATGGGATCGTCGAGTTCGGGAATGATCACATATTTATAATGATCATTACTCCGATATTTTTGTTAACTATATTTTGCTTTAGAACAAAAGTAGTCAAACTACAATACATCTTTAAAATATTTATATACATATATATATTACACACATATATATATAGCCTATAGGTAGTTATTCAAATGAGACACGTATTTACTTGTGAACCCTTCATGAACCAGAAACTTTCTGAACCATAAAAAGTCAACTTGAACCATATAAAAGTGAATTGTGAATCATAAAAGATGTGAATCGTGAAATATTATATTTCATGGTTCATCAAGAAATTTCATAGAACAACACTGCACATCGGCAATCCAAAGAGTCTTAAACTCCGACAAGTTTGTTGCTCCTGCAAACTTTTGCATTCCATGTGGAATTTCGCTTAATGTCAGGTATTTTCGAAATTTAAACGGTTAGACAAAGATATTTTCATCGAACCATAAATCAAAATGTTACTGACTTTACTCAATGGTCCATGGTAGATAATGATGATATATCGCATGACCCAATTACATAACTCTATTCTTAGTAGTTAGTAATAACAAACTCACATTTTCTGACATTACCCGTTGTACATTTCTTCTTAGTTTATTGAAGGAAAAGTGAAAAAGCAACGGTCACATTACTGTCCTTGAAGTGCAAAAGAGTCACAACAACAGTTTCATTCATTTAATATCAAACAACAATTTTTCAACATATCTCTCTCTTCAGGTTTTTTAACAGACAAAAGATCTTCCTCAACTATAAATAGATGACCATTTGCATCTTAGAAATGTTCTTGGCAGCCATAACTCGTATATTCAAGAGAGAAAGAAACTCCCTCATTACAAGAAATTTTTTAATAGTTCAAGACGATTTTATTAAGAGAGACCAAAGATTTATTTCAAGATCATTATACTCTTGTAATCTTTGTATTTGATAGGTGCTTAGAATCTGACTCCGGAGAAGCTTACACATTTCAGTTATAAAGCTGAAAGTCGGATTATTAAGAGTGTTAGGATCTTTATAGATTATTTTCTTTTAAATACTTTAACACATGATACTAGGATTTGTTAGATAGATTATGATTTTATTCAATTTATCAGTTGCAATCTTATCGAGCACAAATTAAGCTACTTTGTGATAAAATCTCAACTAAATTAGCAAATTCAGAGGTGACCGCCTTGATGAAGGACATAATAGTTCATTGATATTTCATAATAAAATTTCCATTGTAGGTTAAAATCACCAATAATTTTGTCAAAATTGCCTAAATTCGCCTTTTATTAAAACCGTCTAAATTTTTTCAAAATTATCATTCAATTTTAAATATATTATGTTAATTATTATTTAATTATAACTTTTAATAGATTCAGTTATAAAATAATACAATTGAATTATAAGGGTCGGATCAGAAGTTTGATTTGTAGTGATTTTTTATTTTACTTTATAATAATTAAAGTGAAAAAGTATGAGAGAGATAAAAAGAAGGATGAAACCTATCAAAAATTAAAAATAAAAAAGTCACCGTAGCTACCTACGGAAGGAAAAAAAAGTGTCTGCATAGTTGATTATATAATTTATATGGAGCACCTATGTGCTCCTTGCTAGAAGCACCTCTTTGGACAAATGTAACACACATCTCAAAATCAAGTAAGATAGAAAAAAAAAATTTATTCCTAATCAATTCTCTTAATTTTAGGGATTAATTTTAAAAATACTCCCATCTCTCTATTTCCTGGTAAATTCTGTCTCTCCTTTTTCTATCGATTTCTCCCATCTCTCTCGAAGATTGGGAAATTGCAGAAGATTTTTCATGCTGACAAGAATTCAACCATTGGCAGTTTGATGGCGGACACGCTGGCGAAGTGCGAGCGAAAGCCGAGTCGCGGCGAGATGAAGCGGTGCGTCGGCTCGATTGAGGATATGATCGATTTCGCCACCTCGATTTTAGGCCGGAACTTCGTCTTCTTCTTCCTCTGCTTCGTCTTCTTCTTCTCCATGTCCAGCGTCACCGTCGGGTTCATGCTCGTCCCTCACGTTATGCGCATTTTTATTTCATCAGTGTATAATGTTCTTTTACTTCAACATTTTATTCATTTTTCTTATGACATGTATGTATAAGAAAGCGTCGTATCCATTTAATTCAGCGTTGTATTCATTTGATCATAACATGGTATTCAGTTTGAATTTTGATGTGTTATAAACTGATGTGTTGAATGTTACAAATGTTTATTACGCCATTGCTTAATTTCCATTTTGTCAGTGCTTACAGTTCATTTTACTTATACAATTGATCCATTTACTTCTACGTCGAATTCATTTCGTCAGTGATTACTGTTCATTTTACTTCTACAATTGATTCATTTACTTCTACGTTAGATTCATTTCGTCACTGCATAATGTTCATCTTCGTAAGTGCTTAATGTTCATTCGTTAGTATTTAATATTAATTTACGTATCCGTTTTGATATTAAAATTTGAATATACGCTAATTTTTAGAGATTATATTTATAATGAGTTAATTTAGACACTAATTATGATATTTAAATTAATTTAATTTTTTCGATTTTAATTAAAAAAATTAGAGAAAATTCCTTAATTTTAAAAATTATTTGATAAAAGTGGAGGAGAGTAAACACACTTTCTTTGTGTGAACAGTTGGTATACTGAGCAAGCGCTCAGTGCTGGGAGTACCCATTTTTTTTTTCTAAATATACATAAAGACTAAAATATATGTACATAACATAGATGTAAAATATACATAAATTATTTTATTATAATTTTTATAATTATTATGTACATTTCGTTTTTATATTATATATATTATTTATAATATTTATATATATTTTTAAAAAAATGGGGCACTTCTTTTATTGTGTGAAAGTGCTTCATATATCAACTGAGCTGATTCCTTTGAGGTTTTGATTTTATTGAGTTGGAGAAAAAAGCCTGGCTTCACGGCCTCTCTGTCACCGCACCCACCTGCGTCTTCTCTCTCTCTCTCTTCGCTGTTTCACCAAACAGAAAAAAAAAATAATTAAAAACACACACACACACACACACAATAAGCGTTGTTCATTCTGTCATATTCCTCTCTCATTCTCTTTCTGTCCCTTTGTTGTCTCGCGGGTCTCTCTCTTTCCAGTTTGAATCCCTCTCAGAGAGGTAGAGAAAGCGAAAAAGAGAGAAAGAGGGAGCCCGCAAAGGCGCAAACCCCTTTTAAGAGATCTCTCCATTTCGTATCTCTTCTATTAAAAAGAAAAAAGAAAAAAAGAGAGCAGAGCTTTCCCAGCTCCACCAAGCTCCATCATGAATGACCTCTTATCCGTAAGTCCCTCCTCGATCTGTTTGTTTTCTGCGAAATATTTAAAATTTATAATTAATTATATAAATTCTGATTCTGGGTTAATGCTAATCTGTCTTTATCTTTGTTGTAAATGCCAAAAGCTTAATTCTTTCATTTCAATTTTCCGCGATTCTCAGCTGTTAAAAAACGTATATTTGTGGTTGGAGTGTACAATGTTTTGTCGTATCATGTTTGTTTTGCCGAAAAGGTTTCGGTTAGATGCCATAATCGTTGATGGTGACTGATCCTTTAGATTTATCTGGAAAACATATCATGTTATTGGTTTTCTTCGTAAATCTATTACCTTTATTTGAAAGAATTGGGGATTTGAGCTGTTAACTCGTTGAAATTTTAATGTCTTGGGTGGGTTGATTCTTTTAGGTTATTTTGAGCTCAAAAGATTCTTTACATTTGGGATTGTTTTTGACTTTGCTAGTGTAGTGTAATTGGAGCAATGTGTATAAAGTTGCCACCTTTCAAAGGAATCCGGATTACTGAAGTATGATAGCGTCATAGAGCGTAGCAAAGCCGAAAGTGAAACTGAAGTATGCTTCCTTGCAAAAAAGGAAAAATAAAAAACTTAATTGAAGAACTATAAATCTTTATAACAGCTTTCTAAAAAAGTCGTTTTTCCCATTGTGTTTGATGTCATCCATGTTTCCCTGCCATATGCCCCTGCCGTCATATAGGTAGCCGATGGCCAGTAACTGGTGGTTTTACTACCCTAATAGATGATTTGCTAGATTTGATACTGTTTTCACAATTGACCTAACAACTTGAAGTGATATTATGTAAGTCTAATACGTGAGCTCACATTGTTAGTAGCTCATACCTCGAAGAAGCACTCTTAATCACATCCAACCTTCTCTTTGACCAGGTAATAGATGAATTTCTGAACCAAAACAAACAAACAAACAAACGCTTTGCAACATTTTGATCACATCCACTTCTGAACCAAAACAAAGAAACCTCTTTGCAACATTTTAATCACCTTGAATGTAAGAACTGGATATTGTAAGAGCCCACAGTTAATGTAGCTTTAGTGATGCTTATTTTTTCCAAGGAGTGGAGGATCTTGCTGCCCTTGCTGCCTGCTGTCTAAGCAGTAAATACCGCCCTTCTTCTGGCTAATTACCCAACTCCCACTTAAATCACTTGTCTAATCAAACATAACTTGTATTTCTTTTTCTTGGGATTGATCACTCTGATTATCTCCTTACGCCAAGTGAATCTCATCATCATCATCTTTCTACCACGTTGTAAAGTAAGAATGAGAACTGAGAAGTAATCTCCTTGCTCCACCCAAAATTTGTTCGGCAGTTAGGCATTATCCCAAGAAAATAACTGCTATTTTAAGTTTGTTCCTCCACCTAGTAGGGCATCCACTTTCTGGATATACTATTAAAATTTATATAAAACAGCTGTGCAACGTCTCATATAGGTAATACACGTTTTCAGGCTTCCGCTCGTAACTTGGGATCTTACTGCTCATTTGCATTGAAGATTGTATCTGTTTTTCTTTTCCGTCCAATTCGTTCTCTTAGTTTGTTGATATTTTAAAGTGTCTATTATTGCAATGCAAGTGGAATGTAATAAATCTGAACCTTCTAGCTTCTACGCTGATATGAATGTCTCTGGTTATATATATATGTATATGTATATACATTTTTTACCTTTTCTTTTTGGCGTGTGCGGGAGGGGGGGGGGAGGGGAAGGTGGGAATATTTATGCACTTATGCTTGTTATCTGTTTTGTCGTGGTTTTTGCTCTAAAAGAACTAAGAAATATCTGCTGAGCCGAAAGTGCAGCAGCACGCCTTTACAATATGGGAGTTTGTTACAAAGAAAGTCGAAAACTAATGTCAATATTATTTTGCTGTTTTTATTTGATTCTAATTGCAACTGATGGATGACTGTTTGCAGGAATCATTTGAGATCCCTCGTGGTCAAGCTTATGGTGGTAATGATATTGAAATGGGAACACAACGTGCAATGAATTCTGGGGAATTAGGATTGGACAATTTCTTTAAGCAGGTCTTGTTAATTAATTTTTTATTTTCACTTGCTTAACTGAAAAAAAAAATAATGGTTGACTTGGGCCCTCTTTCCTCTATATCTCTTTCACCACACCTAGCTTAATCTCAGTGTACTGAACTAAAATTGTGTTGAAGATGAATATATAAGCTCACCAAGCTGGTCTGGATTGTTCCTTTACCAGGTTCAAGAAATTGAGAAACAGTATGAGAAGCTCAATAAGCAACTGAAAAAGCTACAGGTAATATATTTTTTCGTTTTTGGACATGCATGCACGAAAACAAGAATAGTGTATGAAAGAAAGGGTTGTAAAAAGAAATTAAAAGGGAAACAAATATTTTGAATATATTTATTTTCTTTTCTAAATCAGGTCTCGTCCGACTTTCTTCATATATTCTTATTTAAATAAAATATTATGTGAAGATGTTACTCATCTCCTGTAAACATATTCAATAGTGTCAGGGGTGAAGGTCAAAGTCTTGATGTTTAAATCATGATGGTAAAACAATTAAAAGTACAACATGATGGTTTGTTGTGGCATTCGAGTCATAGAGAAGAACAAACAAACAGGGTGTATATGATTCTGGTTTGAGTCTCTTCTACATTTTTTTTTTCATTGCAGGATGCTCATGAGGAGTCCAAATCCGTTACCAAGGCTGCTGCTATGAAAGGTAAAGTGAGAATCTGCATGTTGCTGCATTTCGGGTTAATATCATAAAACTGCCTTATAGTTTCTTTAGACCAGCTAATTACATCACAGTGACCTGAACCCATATCATTTGGGTATGTGAGAGTAAACAAGAGAACTGGATACTGCAGAATTTGTGAAATGCATCTTGTGTGAAGCTAGGCTCTTTTGAATTGCCTCAAGTTAGTATTAGTTGAAACACTATTAGAAGAAGTCCTGTATATCTATTATGCTTACAAAATGATGAATATAGGATACTTAAGACTCAACTCTTTCTTTTAATTGTAAAAAATCTTTCATGTTAAGAATTAACGAGTGATGGTGTATGTAAGACTAATGTTTCCCTATTAGTTTAATCTGGACTTGCTCACTGTGGTTAATTCCTCAATGCTTACTAGAACGGAAGAGCAAATTTATCAGTCCACATTCATTCCACAGATGAATGCATCAGAGAAATGGAGAAATTCAGTTTAGTCAATTTTGATATAATTGCTTGTCTTTGTACAAAAGTGTTTGAGGTATAGTTAAGGTAGAATGAGAAGATGAGGAGAGAGAAAGCCTCTGTTACTAAGCTGTCATAATTATTATATGAACAATTTTCTTAAATTGTCAACATCTACATTTTAGATATGTATCTTTGTGTTTTTGATGATGTCGTAGAAATCTTGTATTTGTCATTTCTATTCATCAATCATTCATCGGTATAAGGTGTTCGGTTTTCTGTTTGAATGCTCATCTAGCTAGGTGTTGGTACAGTATGCTAATAAGCTTTCTCATGATGCTAGAACATAAAATTTAGACATCTCTTTTTTAATAACCTAAAGTGTGTTATTAATTAGATAGGCAACATTATGATTAGCCATATGGGCTTTGGTCGGTCGAGGGATGCCTCTTTGTTGTGGAATTGTGCCGCTTTCAGTTTGTTGCGGAATATCTGGATTGAGAGGAACTCTCGGATCTTCAAAAAATCGAGAGTTATCTCTTTCATTGTTGTGGGAGAAGATTAGTGTGCAGTCTTCTCTCTGAGCTAGGAGTTTTGGCGCTTCTCGGGGTTTATCTTTGGGGGATTTGCCTAGAGATTGGAAAGCTGCTATAGAGTAATTCGTGTGTATCTGTTGGTTTTTTGACGATTTTGGTGGATTTCTTGTCCGCCTTTCTTTGTGCATTCTTTCTCTATCAATGATATTCTTCTTTTATCAAAAATAAATAAATAAAATAGATAGACAACATCAACACCACCTCCAATTGGAGCTTTTTTGCTTATTACTTACCAACAAACAACCTCCTTCCCAAAATAAGTGTCTTTGAGTTTTTGACGATAATTTAGAAAGGTGACACAAAAGCCATAATTTTGTGGCACATATGCATAATCACCCTTAGGGGTAGCATTATACCATTGTAAGAATACATTGAAACATAATGGATACTCGTTTTCGGGCAAAATTTTTCTCATAAATGGACAGTCATTTTGGTACGGAGGGAGAATAATATTCCTGATAAGAATAATTATGCAATAAACGTGGCGTCAGTTTTGAGGCGATCCAATTATTAATCTTTTCTATATCTTGGGTTTTCTGATTGTAGATGTTGGTGTTTACATGGAGTTTTTTCCACATAACTAGTAATCAGGAAATTGAAGCTGCTAATTTTTAGTAGAGGTCTTAGTTGGATCTATTTGTTATGTTGAATTCCATCATTTTCCACTGGAACCCCATTTTTATTTTCAAATCAAAGAAGCACCTTTGATTGCATTCTTCGCATTTGTTCCAGTCCAGAATCAGAGTAAGATGCTTCATGTTTGTCAATTCTGCGATTATTCCTTCATACCAAGCACACCTTGCTTTAATCCTTGAGATATATTAATAGTCAATATCATCTACAAATTTAGAAAGGTGTTAAACTGTATGATTATCAAGTATTTTACTCATCAGGAAGTCAGAACTTCAGCCTCGGAGTTGAGAAATACTAATAACCGTTGTGAATGCCTTTTAACAATTGTTTGCTGCTTTAATCTGTATTGCATTTACTTCGATATAAGTTTGCGTAGTCATGATGTGTAATAAATCTACACATATACCAAGTATTATACTCATCAGGATGTCAAAACTTCAGCCTCTGAGCTGAAAAATGCTGCATAATACTGCTGTTTATGCACTATAACAGTTGTTGTTGTACTTAAATCTGTATTGTGTTTACTTTGATATAAGATTTGGTAGCCATGATGTGCAAATAAATTCAGATATAAACCAGAAATCAATACATATATCAATCTGTCCCTTCATCGCATGTTTTCTTTTCCCACTTGGAACAGTATTCTTGAGTGGTTGTGTGTTGATCTGCAGCAATCAAGCAGCGAATGGAGAAAGATGTTGACGAAGTTGGGAAAATTGCTCGGCTGATCAAATCAAAAATTGAGCAACTTGACAAGGAGGTGACACCATAAGCAGTTTTGCTTGAGTTACTTCCTGTCACCTGGAGTATCTTTGACTGATAGTTACCTCTTTCAATTTTTTTGTAGAACTTGACAAATAGACAGAAGCCTGGATGTGGAAAAGGAACAGGAGTAGATCGATCAAGAACAGCTACAACAATGTAATTTATTCCCTATTTTCTTTAGTCTTCATCTGTTTCTCTATGAACACAAAATTTGCATCTTGCATTTGTAGGTTATTGTAATGAGTTAGATGGCCTTCTGGTTGTTATGTAGTAAGTAGTAACTATCTATACCTTATACATTTGACTCCTGAGTTTGGTAGCTGTTTTTGTCGGCATGTCCTCACTTTAAATCTCCAAACCCCCACCCCCCCCCAAAAAAAAAAAGAAAATTA
>JAOTQG010116899.1:0-11179 GCA_025631175.1 Iris virginica | reverse complement strand
GATAGTAGTTATGTTGCACCTGCAACCTGAACAAGAACAAGCAGGAAGAGAATCAAAGTCATTCAAATCATCCCACAACTTTTTCAGTCGCCCATAATAACTCGTGATCAATTCTCCCGTCCTTTGTTTGCATTCAGCAATATCTGCCTTCAATTGGTAAATTTTGAATCCATTTTCAACTAAAAAGCGAAGTCGAATATCTTCCCACAGCTCTCTTGCGAGATCACGATACGAAATTGTTGATCGTAGAGTAGACTCAATGGTATTGAAAATCCAGGCCACAATCATCGAATTTACAGTCCACCAATCGTCAAGATCGGTAGATCCTACGATTGGTTGTTGAAGAGTTCCATCAATGAAACACAGTTTTCATTTTGCACGTAGGGAAACACGAATACCCTTAGCCCATTCTTCGTAGTTAGATCCCTTCATAACAACGTGCGTGATGACTGTCCCGGGGGTATCATTTGAATTCAAGGCATAGGGAGAAGGTGCATGAGGCAGTGGTGTCTTTGATGATTCTGCCTCATCACCCATAATGTTTGCGTTTCGTTTTTGAGATTTCAGGAAAGACCTGCTCTATGATACCATAAAGGAAATAATTTAGAAGACAAGAGAATGTGATTCCTGCCTGTATTAAACTTGAACTACATGGATACTTATACTAGTACAAAAAGGCTTTTCAAAAGCCACTCTATTAAATCTATACACAGAACTTGTAGCAATTCACAAATATGAAAATACATCCTATCATCTTATTCATTGTATCTTCTTGATGTACTGAATATGTTCAATTTATTTCCAATAAACGACAATAAGAAATATATGAATAGTGTTTAGCAACCCACTAAAAAATTGATAATTATGATTCTATTTACAAAACAATCCCAAATTTTTTGAAGCATACCCGAGTATCAGTATGGAGGCTAAAACAAACAACTATATACACACTTAATTCGATTGGAGACAATTGCATAACAAACCTGTTTAGTCGCAAACATTCGTCACCTCGTATTATTTTTTCATCAAATAAAACTCCGGCTAAAATACATTACTCCAAAAAAATTAACTTTAATTATCCCAAATCACTTTATATGTGTATAAATTAATTAAAATTTTAGTCTAATAATACTCGAAAAAAAAATATTCAGGAGCGGCTGTCATTATTCGTCCCCTCAACAAAAATGATAAAATGATTTAGTTCCGCCCCTGATCTTAAGGATTGAACAAAGCATATGTCCATCCTTCGAGGGCGCTATCCGCTGCTAGCTCTCCCCACCCCTGTTGCATCACCTCGAGGAGTTTCATGAGTTAACTAATATAATGTCATGATTAGGATTATTATCTGAGATTGTAGAAGAGATCGATTTCCATGCCTACTGCATCCCTTAACTTGGACATTTCCAAGCTCGAGGCATCCGCAGAATGATTAGAAAACTAAAAGAGCAAAATCTTGCCCCACTGCCTCGTGATATTGAGTGGCCGGTCTCCTTCTCTCGTGATGCTTGCACGCATCTTGGCACTATAAACCGTAAGAGGTGAGAACCCTTTCACGTAAGATGGAGTTTCTTCATCCACCTCGGTAACAAAAATTCTGAAAAGAAAGTTTCCGGCAACTCTTCGACGTGGAAAGGAATGCGGTACCACACCACTCTTAATTCGAGAAAACTTCCAGACTCATTTTCAGCAAAAGATAACCATCAACAAAGGCAACCTACGCCATCTCATTCACCAATTGCCTAGGATTGCTAGCTCTAATACCAATTGTACGAAAGTTTTTGGCAAATAGTTTACCCAATTCTCTCCCTCTGTTGGTAAGTTGACAATCTTCTGCGACGACCAGATCACAATATGGCTAGTATTATGTGCAATTAACCCCTCACCTTTTTCCTTTGCTTGATTCATATATATGCAAATTACCCCTTTTGCAAACGTAAAACGTTTCGTCCAAATTAGCCGGATTCATCCAAGAATATTTCCAATACGACTAAAACCATCCCACAATCTGGAAACAGAATTGCACTAGTAGACTACACTTGTGCTCTCAGAAAACAAGAACCCTGAAATGGTCAATCACTTCACACATACTCTGGTCACCCACGCCCAACTTTAAACAAATGAGGGTATGAAACCAGTTTTTGGTGCTTCTAAATAATTAAACACCCCCCACCCCTCTTTCCGAAATCTAAAATGATGAAATCAATAAAGATGGGAGTGTAATTAACCTTAAATCAAATACTTCTCACGTGTACATTGCTATATACAAGGCAGACTAAAATCATGCCCTTCACCTAAACCATGTTACAAGGAATATGCAGTCACAAACTTCAGTGTCAAAGAATGATTACATGCATATGTATACAAACTACTGTAACTTACATATACACACACTCTATGATTGTGGTCTATCAATCAAATGAGTGCCACTAACCTAACAAAACTGTGCCCAAAACATCCAAGACCAGAGAGAATGACTCAGGTAGGCGCTTCTGCCAGAAGAAGAGTGTGCCACCAGCCACATGCAACATTTTTAGGAAGACAGCCATCTATCATGACTTCAGATGGAATATTTCGGTCTATCACATCACCCAGACCAAGCTGCATCACGCAAAATGTCAGTTGACAGGCAGCATAAGTTGGGTAAGCAAATACTGAGACACAACCTAGTGTTGTCCATTAAGTCAAATACTTAGGAAAGAAATCAATCACATCATTTTGTACTATCATTCTCAAAATGATCAAGCTAGATTACCTGGCCATACTTGTTCCAACCCCAGCAGAACACCTTTCCATCATCTTCAAGAGGAAAAAAGCAAGTAATTAGTCAGGTAATCAGGCTCATTTAATTTGTTTATTCTTTTATTTGCTATGTAAACGAGCTCGATTTAACTGATATAGAACATGAACTTGATGACAGTGGATATCCTACACATAAACTCAGGTGCAAAATGTATTAATGCAACACTCTTTGGACTTTGTTTACATGGAACAAACAAATTATCTGCATAAGACTGGACAACCCCTTCATCAGCAGGTATCTAAGGCATTCAGAGCATCCAACCCATATCTCCACGAACTCACTGTGATGAGCTTGAATCAAACAGTAACACAGAGGTCTCTAACTAGTAACTACGCCAGCTTGCCAAAGCTAAGATAGAGGAACTTTTCCGCTAACAGGTAAAGTTTTCCCCTTGGTGTGTAAGTGATAAAAGGGCATACTGTCAAATGATAATACTAATATCTCGTGAACTCTCTACCTACTCCCAGCCAACACTATGGTCAGAAGTTACAAATTATTTCCCAGGGTCACGTGACTAGCTAGTATCATATGAACTCTCTACCCCCTCCCAGCCGGACAAACACTATGGTAAGGAGTTGCAAATTCTTATCCGCATAATAGGGCATCTATTAATAATCAGCAACCACTTAAACTTCAAACATAAGCGAACAAAGGTCAACATGATTAAACTCTTACCTGGCAAAGCTTTGCCCCAAGACTCACATAATCTATGCCAAAATCTATTTTGCAAATGTAAATGTCTCTACAAAACTAATTACATCATACCGGTAACTACAGCACTGTGGCGTGCCCCACATCATACGATTTTTGAGTAGGTATGTTCTAAACTTGGCGCATCCAAAAGCCTCGGCAATGTCTGATGAAGATAATGAAGTAAAGAAAGATGAGTCAATAAAATTTTCTACTCGTTGCGAGATGATATATATGTGAATGTGATTAATTTAATGCAATAAAGAATAATAGTATACCATCAAGGTCAAACCATAAGCTATTCTTTCTTTTTTTTTAGAGGAAAATAGCTTCCTCGACAAGAAATTCTTCACTTATATTCCATCCGTGGTAAAAAATGAATCATGAATCAACACAGAACAATACCTCAGCCTGATCAGCACCAGTTCCCAGCTGCCCAAATTGATTTCCACCAAAGGCATACACATCACCATCAGCAGAAATGCAGATAGTATGCCAGAGACCTGCTGCAACACCTACTATCGGAATTCCCAGCAACGAAGATACACAAGTAGGGCTTAGCTCATCATCAGTACTTCCTTGCCCACACTACAGCAGACATTTTCACTACTTAGCTCTCACCTTAAAAATTCCTACAAAGTTTAAATCGTGCAACAACCAAAATAAAATGCAATGAAAGAAATAAAAACCACATAATAAAGGGGAAGATCCAATTATCCCTTTTCAGATCGTTCTTCATCTTGAACATCTACTAGGCTTTTTCTCCATCATTTCTACCTTACCTACATGTTGATTTTCGAAAAGGTTAATATTGCAAAATTCTCTTTTTCATACTAAGGCGAAATAAATTAAGGAAACATGTTTTTCAAAATACTTACTGAGACAACATAGGACAGTTCTATCATCAGTGAAAACCGCAATATTCCATACAAAAAGAAGTGCCACGATAAATTCGCAGCACCCCATCAGCAAACATAGTCTATAATCAGGCCTTAAGTATCTACTATTATAAGTGAGGAAATTGTTGGATGGCATGTAGATGACTAAAGCTGATATTATATCCTTTCTCCACGGTGACTAGCACAGCGACAATCAAGCAACTCGTACCGCATCGTCAGATATGGCAGAGAATCTGTCAGCTTCTATTCTTCTGATGGAACATGATTGAACTGGGTTACATTGTCATATCATACCAATTTTTTCTTCATCCTCTACCCGAAAAAACATTTTCCATACATAGATACTCCCCCCTATCCCAGTACTCCCTAGAGAATGGATATATCATGGAGCAATGGGGTCAATGACAACTCAAATCTGATTTGAGTGTGAACCTGAAGGCATAAACTACACGGCCAGGATAAGGACGTAATAGCTCTAGGTTTTGTGTCCAAGTGCATTTCAATTGTACATTATGACCCTCCCCATGAACTCACAGCTTTCCGCCGAGATCATGCCAATCAATGCCATCAGTTTGCACCTTCCTAGATGTTAGAGAACTATTAACAGCATGCACCTACTTGCAACTTCCAGGAATCGATGACTCTATTTTAGTAAAATAACTTAGCTTTCAGTTCCTTGTTCTGAGCTCTGACATGCAGTAGCAGCTCATACTTTTAGAGCTGAAGTTGTTGCTTTGTTGAAGGAAATTGTTTTTTGGGATTAATGAAGATAGGTGGACTTACAGGATACAGGACATTTGATAAAATAGCAAGCATGTCCACTATAAAAATTATTAAAGCAATGATCTGAAGTCACTTCATTTGTATCTATTTGAACCCCAAACCTAGTAGCTTACCTGTTTCCATGCTAATTTCCAACATTTATCATATACAGTGGTCCTCATGAGTTCTCACCTCTTTAAGAAATACAGAACACAAATTTGCTACATAGAGGTAAAAAGTTTTGGTGGGAACAGATAAATGACTAGGATACTTAAAAACTGTTATCCTTTCAAATGATAAAAAAGCGAATCGGATTTCATAAACGAGATTTCAGCGAGATGGAAACGGGTAAGCAACAGTAGCCCTATTAAGAGGAGCCTGCTTAGAGTGTTGAACTAATTGTGTCATCTGATGTACCAAAAACTAAGCCTACATTAAGATATCAAAACAACCACCTCAGAAGCACCAAGATACGATTTTCACGAACAAAATATCAAAGTAAATAGATAAACTTCCTAATCCCCGCAAGACTTCACTAAATCAGATTTTTCATCGCTCACTGATAGAGGACGCAGTACAAGCATTTATTATGTCGTATTGCACTATTAGTTGGGAATGTCTTAATCTATGAAGTATAGCAAAAGTTTGTTATTTTAATAAGTAAAGAAGATTCAGATTATCATTAGTATAAGAGTTATTTTATAGTTAGTAGTCTTTTCTTACTAGCAAGCCCAGAGTATAAATAAGGGACGTAACCATTCATTCTAATGAGATTTGTGTTGAGGGAAATTAAGCTTGTGAGCTTTGGGTTGTGTTTCTATCGATCCCTTGTGAGGGTAGACTCTCTCCTATTCTTTCTCCATCATCTCTAATTCTTTACTACATTCTGCATCACTCAACTTGAATGAATGTTTGCCTATACGTCTGATGTTTTTGTTCATCTTTGCAAAATTATAGAAGCTGCTTATTATAATTCATTAGTTGTAGTTAATATACAATGAAACCCTATCAACTAAATCAAAATATCCACGAGTTAAATTTTGATTTGGCATTTGCTTATGTCCGACTTTTTCTGTAGAAAATGCACATGATCAGAATAAAGGGAGTAGCTAATCTCTATTGCCAGCTATTCTCGATTACTAAGGCACCCATTTTCTGATATAAATTATTCCCTCCATGTATACGAGAACTGTTTTCATGGTTTCACTAGCGATGAGTAACAAAGAATGAATTACAATACTAGTAAAATAAATACCAATATTTCCAAAAGCAAAAAAGAAAAAGGAAAAAATTGAAAGCAGGCAGCAGTTCAATAATACTCCATAAACAGGTCAATATCCAGTGAACTTCACCTGTCCATAGAGTCCCCAACCAAAAGTAAGAAGAGCTCCAGCATCTGTAATGGAATGTAAAATGGCATCACTTCAATTGCAGTATAACTTAGGAATCAAAATAAAATATCAGGTTAGAGATACAACTACAGAATGCTTGGTGAACTATAACTCTATCTCTGCTATATGATTACGCACATCATCATTCAAAAATCGGAAGCAAACACTTGATATTGAAAGGGGGACAGGGGGGGTGGGGGCAGAGTTATAGGTTTTACCCCTCTGGTGTAGTTGCATATGGGAAAGGGGGGGAAGCTTTTTGAATTATATGGCTGATAGAAACTTCACCCCCATTGTTTTGTTTTATTTTGGTAAAAATCAAATCTCGATCTTTGAATTTTTTTCAATTTTTTTTTTTTTTGCTTATTTGCATATACTTTTACCCCGAGGGTTTACTCCAGTTACACATCAAGTTGAGATATTCTACCCAATGAATCACTGCACAGTTACAAATGATATGGAAAGCTACCTGTGATAACCGCACTGTGACGACCACCACAAGCAATTCCCTTGACATAACTTCCAGGTACTATAAAACCCTGCCCCTCTGTACCAAAGCTTCCTCTAGAGAGAACTACAGATCTATCTTTTCCCAATGAAGACGAATCAATACAAGGTATAGGATGAGGAGAGGAAACCATACGTATCCGGGAACCCAGGCCGAGCTGCCCTTCACCTCCATAACCCCAACCCCACACCTGTCCGATATCTGAAACTTCGGAAAAGTTACAATACATCAGGTGATTTGTCTATATAATAGGAAAACCCGAAGTATAAAATCACAAACAACAAAGATAGATTAAAATGGAAGAAGCAATGATCGAAGACCTGGTGAATTACCTGACAATGCTAATGTATGGCGCCCACCGGCTGCAACTGTGGAAATCCTTACTCCCGGACTCAGTGCCACCAAACAAGGAAACGCTGAGAGAGTTTCATCGCCTGTTGCTGAGCTTTCAGCCGCTTGTTTAGCAGAAGATACACGTCTTCGCTTTGCACTTTCTTCCCCACTTGCTTTTCCATCTATTCCGGAGGCGGCCACGCTACTGGACCTTGATCCCTGAGACCGAGGACTCACTGTAATGCCACCATTCTTCAAAGTGTAAATTTTTAATGGATTGAAAACAACCTTTTTGGGTTATATGTTCAAGAAGCTTGCTGATGATTACCGTGTTCTGTCAAAAAGGAATTCTGTTTTTCAAATACATCCTTGTCGAGGCTCAATCCCATAGATGGATCTCCAATAAATTTTCCAGAAGGAACACACTCTTTCCATCCCCACGTGTAAACCTCTCCAGATGCTGTACCAATGATTTGAAGTCAACTTAGTTCAAGACTCCCAATTTCAAAAGACAAACATAACTGAAGATGGGGATATTCTCACTGGATAGTTCCCTCAATTACCCCAAATGTATTCATACATTACTGGCATTATGGGCAAAGTCCCACAACAGGCACTGGAAAGTAGAAATTCAAGCAAGCTACTGACCAATTAGGACAACGTTATTTGAATCTATTAGATTATATATTTCCTTATCAAGGACACACGGTAGGACCAGGGAATCAACATCTCTTTCGACTGTGAAAATGACAGTAAATCAATCAATTTTAGTTACAGTATTACACAAAGTACCTGTTGTGGAAACACAATGTGCCCAACCTGCAGCAGCTCTCACAACTGAAACTTCATCAGGAAGAGGAAAAGGCTCTGGCTTTTCCTTGACAAGAAAAAATCAAGACAATGCTGATTAGTATCAAGACATAAGCCAATAAAAAAGAACAAGAGTACATCCAAATCAATACCCCATGCTTCCCAGATGTCACGTAGCTTTGCCCTAGATCATCAGTCGACCCCCAAGTAATTAGCTTCCCAGAATCTGAATGCGAAAGCGAGTGAGAATAGACTGTAATCACATCTAGTACCAGCATCAAAGGATTTTAACTGGCTTTCGAAAAACTACAATAAAGAATATCTTTATGTGCCCAAATTAATACCCTAGGGCCTAGCGTTCCATTTGTAAAGCTGGCAACAATAGATCTCCATTCCAACGAGGCCGTTTTCCTTGATAAATAATCCCAATGATTACAAACTACATTCATACAAATCATAGTACTACCAATTGAATCTTACAAATAAAGTAAACCAAATGTACATAAAAATTTTGGTCAAATTTAATCAATCTGGCGAGGAAAATCCAAAATTGAACTCGAGGTGTGGAACAAAGTGACTAAGTTAAGAAATTAGCCAGGAAAATAAGCCAGAGCTGAACCGTTGCATGGGTTGGATAACTAATTTAAGGAATTAGCTAAACCTCTGACATTAATGAGTTAAGTCAAAGGTTGATTCACCCAGAGAGTGAGACCCCACCTAATAGCATACTGCTTACATTGTTCAATTCCCTATAGCAGCTAATTTGGGGCTCAATTCAACAATTTGACACGATTACTCCATGACAGCTACATCAAACATTTTTGGCACCATTTCATCCTTCAACCAATTAATTCTAGCTGTAATAAGAAAATTGAGAGCAGAACCAATTCCAGATTTTGGCAACAAGTTCATATTGGTAACGGAAATCTCAAACAACAAGACATGACAGTAGCTTATTTTACTTTTATTTTACGAAACTTTTAGTATTAAACAACAATGCAGAAGCACAAACGAATTGCACTAAGAACATATCCAAACCAATGTGGTACCATAGATCCAATGTCGAAAACGAATTGGAAAAATCAACGTCATAGTTGAGTTGAAGGCTGAAGAGAGTACCAGAAACTGCCATGGCGAATCCACAACCGCCGCCGCAAACATCCTTCCAGAAGGAACCGGCGCCAACCGACGGCGGAAAGCGCACCTCAATCGGAGATAAAAGCGGCGACCGTTGCGGCAACGCCCCTGGAAGGTATCCCCACATATACACCAACTTCTCCTTTCTCTCCCCTTCCATGATAGAAACTTCCTCGCTCCCGGCGCCATTCATTTTGATTTTCTGCGGGCTTTAGACTTCTGTTGTACGACTTTCCGCGTAGTGGTTTTGGAAAGTGCCCTAAACGCATAAAAGAGGGCGTATCATTTTCGAAGCAAAGGGGTATGCCACGTCGGATGCTCACGTGGTCTGTGAATACGTGGCGTGATATCGACCGAGGGATGGCTCGGCTGTTAATAGCCAGGAGTTTTGAGAAGTTTCTGGAAGGACGGCCCTCACGACCCTCAAACTCTCCCACGCGATGGTCGACTACGGCGTCCGTGTATATTTATACCACGTGGACTCTGTTTTATGCAATCATTTTAAATTGCCACCTGTCAATAGCAGGAGCTGAGAGTCGTAATTTTTGTGTGTTTCGTACCACGTGAAGGTCCACTAGGGGGCCACCCTTCCGGGCCCCACATAGAAAATTCCTTTTTTCGGTGTGGTTGATGACACGGCCTACATAAATATTTTCTTTTTTAATTATATTAAAAGCAAAAAAAAAATCATCGTTATCATAAATTATTAAATAAAAATAAAAAATATTTTTAAATAATACTCCTACGTCAAATAATTATACTAAATATTTCTTTCTTTTATTTATTTTATTTGACTATATACAAGGCAAATTTATCGATTTTTGAATTGATGTATCAATGGCATGATTTATTTGACTGTGAATACAATTAACTATATAATATTAATTTTTCAGTTCGATGTATCAATAATAAACCAATTTAAAATAAAGTGATTTCACTAAAGTATCTTATTTATCAATGATAGAATTATTCATAAATTATAAGACTGTTAAAATATTTGTATTTATAATTATAAGTGTAAGCATTACTATAAGAAAGTGGAACAGAAGTATCTACATGTAGATAAATTAGTGTGTACTCGAAGAAATGAAGTTAAAAATTAAATAATACCATAATTTTTATAATTAAAATATAAAATTTTGAATTAAATATAAAATATAAATTAAATATATATATATATATAGGTGTGTATTCAATTAAGAACCACATTAAAAACTTTATGAACCATTTTCAGTTCTTATATCTAATTGACCGGATAACTTAGATTGAAATAAAATAAAACAAGCATTCGCGGCAATTCTATAATAAATGAGAAGTAGAAGAACAATTATTTAACCATCTTATTTTTTTCTCTCCTAAAAAGCAAAAATTATTTTAAAAAAATATATCTCATGATCTAAAACTCGAAATTAAAATTCGACTGTCGATTCTTATTCAAAATTAAATTTCTTTTCAAAAAAATCAATGAAGAATAATTTCAATTTTTTATTTTATTTTTAATCTAATAAATATGATACATAAAATTATAACCGGTATACAAAAAATTATAACCGAGATACAAGAAATTATTGCTAGGATACAAGAATATATATAGCTATAAAAGTTACAACTATGATATAATAATATCAACAATCAGTATATTGTTAAACATATATGCTAGAATACAAGAATAAGAGAGATGAGAGAGAGGGAGGGAGAGACAGGGACGCCTGTTGACCGGAGCTTATACTGAGCGCCTAAGCACTTTTAACAAGCTGTGCCAATTTTTTTAATAAATTTATATAAAAATTATGAATTATAAACATGATTAACATTCTTTACTATGAATGCTTAAACACTCGTCAACTAC
>JAOTQG010116888.1:0-11180 GCA_025631175.1 Iris virginica | reverse complement strand
AACGAACATACCACAAGTAGGTGATACTACACAAAAAATACCATATGGGGGTCCTTCCCAAATCGCGAATAGTACAAAGGGGTTTTTCCTACTTAACCCTAGTTATTTAGATTATTTGGGTATTCTAATATACATTTTATGTGTATATATAGATATAAGTTAATCATGTATATATATCATGATAAAATGTTAGCACCTTAATTCTTTAAATTAATTTTGATGATAAGTCACAATATAAATACAAGAACTAAATGACTCACAAATTTATCATCCAAAGGATTTCCTCAAAATATTTTGACTAAGTCAGAGTTAATAGTTAAGTTTTCAGAATTAACAGCTAACTATAGTTAATGACTTATTGATAAATTAAATCTTATATCAAATCTCACATATATATATATATATATATATATCATAAATAAAGATGGTCATCTACCAAATTTTAACTTCATAAAAAATAATTTTTACTGTGTCTTTGAATCTCCCAACACTGTAAATTTTTTCATTACTGTGTCTTTGGTTCCTATAGTTCCTATGATATTTAGGTTCTCATTTGAGCGATTATATATATATATATATATATATAAAGATCAAGTATTTAAGAAGAAGTATGTCGTTCATATCATAATGAGAAAGATGAACACATAATACCCCTTGGTTTATCACCAAGTGGGTTTGTAAGTTATTTACATGAAATAAAAAGGAAGAAAACTTGTACAAATATTAGAAGATGAAGATGAACTCACCTACTCCCAATGGGTTTGAACAAGATGGATTACTCCTTAGTTTAGGTGGATGGACTTAAAGATGGAAGAAAGAATCAAAGAAGTTCAAGTGGATGAACTATCTTTAATGCTTTCTAGCTCTTTTATTATCCTTAACGGTTTGTGTTTGAATGGGTTGAGAAGACTTGTGTTCTTGATGATAATGTTTAATGAGGAGAGAGAAGGATGATTGATGAGAGAGAGTGGGCTTTCTTAGTATTTTTGGATGATCAAGAGAGTGTGTATGAGAGGAGTGTTTAATGAGAGATTTCAAAAGTTTTCAAGGCTTCCAAGGTTTTTAAAAGTTCTAAAGTTCAAAAGTTGTTGAAAGGGAGTAAATGAGGTGGTATTTATAGGAGAAGGAGATGTATCCAGCCTTATTCAGGGTCCCAAAATGTCCAAAATACTCCTGGAAGTAATTGTGAGTTTACCCTTTTGCCTCT
Source organism: Iris virginica (assembly GCA_025631175.1). Classification (NCBI taxonomy): domain Eukaryota; kingdom Viridiplantae; phylum Streptophyta; class Magnoliopsida; order Asparagales; family Iridaceae; genus Iris; species Iris virginica. Next base: position 9,973 of record JAOTQG010116888.1, on the reverse strand, counting down.
TTTAGAAAAAGGCAAAAATCCAGAAAATAGTTTTTTTGGGCCGGACTGGCCAGTTCTGGATATTTGGCCTTTTTCTTAGCCAAAATGGAGTTACAACCTATTATTCAATGTGCTAAAATGCTAATGATGACTTTCTTTAAGTGTATATTGCTTAGCAAAGTTGATTACTCCTCCTTCCATTCTTGGCATGGATTTGTCTCCTTTGATTTGATGATTAGTTTGTGAGAGAAAGTCTTCTTCTTTTGTCTTTTCTAGCATTCATCCTATAAAATAAATTGTTACACCAAATTAGTAATGTATAAGTGCAACATTTGAACATATAAGTAACATAATTATTAATGTTACTTGTGCCATTCTATTTAATTAAAACTCTCTAGTAAAATATTTTATTTACTAGGGTAAAAAATGGGGTATCTACACTTTGAGAATCCTCCATCGCCACCGAGATAACCTGCTTCAATCTTATAGCCAGCATCTTTGCAACAATTTTATAAATTACATTACAAAGAGAAATAGGGCGTAAATCCCCTAAACCTACCAGATTTTTCTTTTTAGGGATAAGAGTTACATTTGTATCGCAAAGACCCGGGGGGAAGGAAAAAATATTAAGAAAGTGAATGCAAGCTCTAGAAATATCATGGCCAATTACATGCTAAAAACTTTGAAAAAAACCTGGATTGAGACCAGCAGGCCCCGGGGCCTTGTCAGGGTGCATCGAGAAAAGTGCAGTCTTTACCTCCTCCACCAAAAAGCTTCTCGTTAGCAACTCATTTTGATCTGGTGTCACACTGCTTGGGATATTACCGAGTACCTCCCCGCAATTAGACCCATGAGTAGAGAACAAATCCACGTAAAAATCAGTGATCAACTCCGGGAGACCATCCCACGTACACCACTTCCCTTCATCATTTTTCAACTTCTCAAAAATATTTCTCTCCCGTCTAGCTGTGGCCTTAGCATGAAAATATTTCGTATTTCTATCTCCATCAACGAGCTAGTGCTGCTTTACCCGTTGTTTCCGGTACAACTCTTGTTGAGCTAACAGGCCATCATACATCTTCTGCGCTTCATCAAAAAGACAAATCCCCTCTATGTCCCTCCGGCTCCTAAGACGTCCCATCTCAGCCCGACACTTTTTAAGTTTCGCTTGGAATTCCTTTGATTTTTTGAGCCCCCATACCGCCAACTTCTCCGCGCATAGCCCCAAACGCTGCTGGACCAGCATATCCGCAGTATGCGACCACACATCACCCACAATGCTAACACATTCCTCCTCCCTAACCCAAGCATTCTCGAAGCGAAATGGACGTATCCGAACTCTATATACAAACTGATTGGGATGAAGAAGAATTGGAGAATGATCCGAACATGACCCCTCCAGATGTTGCCTAACCGCACCCCCAAAAAGATTTTTCCACCGAACAGATGCAACCGCCCTATCCAGCCTCTCCTCTACCCAATTCACCGTCCCTCGACACTTTTCCCATGGAAAGGGATGGCCTTTGAATCTGACATCTGAGAGACCACAATAATTTAAAGTATCCCGAAAACCATCATATAAGTTCCAAGGTCGACAAATCCTACCTCTTTTCTCCGTAGGCGAAACCAGGTCGTTGAAGTCCCCGATCACCACCCATGGGAGAGAAGATGCATCGCGTAGCTGCCTAAGCATACCCCAAGAAAAACTCTGCCTCGAATTCTCCAGATAACCATAAAAACCAGTTAGCCTCCACGGCTCAGAATCCCTTGAATTAACCTGAACGACAATATAATTATTGGAGTAGGCAAGCACCGTCACCATATCTATTTTCTGCCACAGGAGGGCCAGACCACCCCCTAAATCAACTCTTTCCACTACCAGAGCCCCTTCATACTTTACTTGAGACCTAATGACTTCCATTCTATCTTTATCCAGCCTAGTTTCCATCAAAAAAACAAACTGAGGCCTTTTGAGAATGATAATATCCTTCAGAACTCAAATTGTCGCAGAATTCGCCAACCCACGACAATTCCAGCTAAGGGTACTCATAATTCTCGGCGGGCCTGGACACCAGGACCCGCCGCTAAGTTGTTTTTTGAGATCGCTTCCCCCTCATCACACTCCATTGTATTAATATTAGTATCTACCATAACCAGACCCGCCCGATTTTCGGCTCGCTTTTGCTTGGTCTCTCCGCTGCCAGTTGTGAACTCCAACACCTCATTGTTAAGCAAATTCTCATTTTGTCTACTCCCCAGAGCACTACCTCCTATTGAACAGATTACCACTCCTTTAACCTTGTCAGAAGCCTGGTTAGCAGCACCCTGCCCATATCCTCTACCCTGTCCACCAGAACTCCTCCTTGACTCATCCTTCAACTCCCCGTGACGCCCCATACTCGCTCTGAGCCAAGAGCCAAATGGCATCTCTGTTTCCTCACGAATATCACCCGAATCCGGGATCGCACCGCAGAAGCGGACATAGTGCCCGATAATACCCCAATAAAAGCAGAAGGATGGTAATCTCTCGTACTGAAATTGGATAAAGAACGGATCCACCCCTGATGCCTTTAGCTTCATTCTTTTTTTTATCTGCACCTGAACATCCATGGTAACCCTCAGTCTAACATAATGTTGTTTATCCCCCACGAAGCTGCGTTGATCCACAGTGATAAATCCCCCCAAAAAATTCCCAATATGGGAGAACATCTTCTCTGTACGAAATCGCAAAGGAAGATCCAATACCGTGACCCATATCTCCATCTTCGATATATCCAAATTAGCAATCTGGATATTGGGATTCATTGGGATCCAAAGCAGTACCTTTCGATCGAAAGTCCATGGGTCCCCGTCAACCACCCGATCGTAATCACGTTTTCCATAAAATCGGAAGAGATAATAAGCTGATCCCACATCCGTAATACTCAGCTCCTTCGCCGGTTCCCATAGATCTTGGAAGAATTTCTGCATAACTACCAAATTGATTGCCTTGGTCATTAGAAATCGACCCACCCTACAGAACTCAAAGACCTCCGACTTTGCCAAATCCTCATCTGGGACCTCAAAGCCCTCGTCCTCATCGTCATCGACATAAAGCGCAGCGTATTTTTGGGTGATCTCAGATTGGAGAAAATCACTAGAGCAGACCATTGAAGAAAACAAAACTGGAAACACACAAGAGATGCATACAAAACCCTATCAAAAGACTCACTAACTTACCATAAAGGCAAGACTCTTAGTTGATTGTATTTAGTGTGTGAAAATCGCACCACTTGACCCAAACGGCTGATTAAGATGGATATGTTCTTGTGTATAGAAAATCGCACCACTTGTGATTGAAATGATAATTAATTATCAAGCACATTTTTTTATATACGATTTTGACATTTTTACCCCTTCAAAAAAATATTAAAAATTAAAAAGTGAGAGCATTTTAGAAAAGTAAAAATGGGGACATTGCTAACCTCCTATAACTAGTGGGAATATTGGCTAATCCCTATTTTATAAACCAAAGATTCTCTGTAAATGGCTGTGACAAACTCTAAACAGTCATCTCTCACTAGGGAACTTCTCTTGACTAATATCTTTCATGTACCATAAAATATTATGACTCAAAATATCATTCAACATAGTTTAAGTCATTTTCTTAAATTTATGATAAAGGTGCTAATGGATAGATGTTAAACACACGAATACTAGTACTTAATAACTAATCCTACATAAGTATTTTCTAACTCTGAATCCCCTCTAGTTAGTTTTTAGGTATGTCATACACCTAAAGATGCCTATCTATTATATTCTGGCTTGATAAAATAGTCATTGTTCTTAATCTTAACAGATAACTGTTAAGCTGCCTACGCAAAATTGTAGCAACAACTATCTCACCAATACTTGCAATTGTCCCAGTAAATTTAACTAGAAATCTTGTTAGGAAACATATATTAGTGCATATACTGGTTTAGAACAATTCTTGCACATTTTGCAAGTCTCTTTGTAAATGGCTAATAAGAACAATTGAGTAAACAGTTTACCTATCTTTTGTCATAAGATACATTTAAAAGGGTAATTTTTGCATACATAAGAACCTATCTAATATATTTAAAGTCTATTACAAAGTTTCACTTGAATTGATCAAGCATATGTACAAGAATCTAAGTTAGTTGTGAGCACCAACAGCTAACTCACTAGAGCAGTCTTCAAACTTCAAGCTTTATTTTGATCTATAGTCACAAAATCTTTTGAACCCAAGGATAGTAGCAAAGGTTTCACGCTTCCGTCGCTGTTAGCGACCAACATTTAACGACGAAAGGCGACGAACATTTTTGTCGCTAATATCGTGTAGCGACGGTAAATCATTGCCGAATTCCGTCGCTATACGCAATTTTTCTAGTAGTGGTACTTAGCGAAAGGTCGACAAAAGACCCTATTTGGTCTCTGACCTATGACCCTTCTATCCTATTAATTCCTATCATTCAAATGCGCCAAATTTGGCCCTAATCAATTTTAAAAGTTGACTATTTAGTCACTTACCACAATTTGATCTAATTGATCAGAATTTTGAAGATGAAATTTGTTGATGTGGCATTAATATAAGGGAAAAATAGTACACTTAATTAACTGAAGGAATAAATGACAAAAAAAATTGTTTACCCTAATTTAAAAAAGAAAAGTGAAATTTACCTTATTCTTCCTCTTTCAAGTAAGCCTCCCCCATCCCCTATTCCATCACCACTCTCCCTCTCTCTCGAATCCTCCATTACCGTCGCCATCTCCAAACCCACCACCGTAACCCTATCCCTCTGTCCAACTTAAACCCTCTTCTCTCTCACAGCTCTTTTGGAAATTTCTCAAAACTCGATCCAAACTCGAGAATGCTCCGTCCCGAAAAACTCGATTTTCTCATAAGTTTTAAAGTTTGGGACGGGTTCGGGTTCAGGTTCTATCCCGCCCCGAGTACATTTTTTAAAAAAATATGTACATAGTATACATTGAAAAATGGACATTCATAGGGGTGGATCACGAGTCCGATATCGTGATAGATCGTGACAGACGGTACTGTTCATCATATTAGATAGAGTAGATGATTTATATGAAATTTTCTTTGAAAATGTCTAGTTTACCCTTGAATCCTGGGCCCCTTGTAAAATCTCTACTAGTCTGCTAAAATTCTAACCATTTTCTTCTCATTTCAGCGTCACAAACCTCTCATTTCACTCTCTATTCAATAACCCCAGCTCTCTAATGGCACATTTCAAATAACTCTCTCCACCCATATTCAAGAAACACACGAATCCCACCATTTTCTCAGGAATCCTTTCATATCCACTCAAATCTCTCCACCTTTTCTCCTCCACCCCCTCTTCTCAAGAGTCCCAAATTCAAGAACCCCCAAAAGCTATTCAAGAATTTTCTCCTGATGTAGTTATCCCACATCAAGTAACCACCAAAGCTAGTCAACAGAAAAGTGTACAACAAATCAAATCTCAAATAAAGCAGAGAGCCCAAAAGAAAAGGAAAAGAAAAAACCACAGCTAATGAATTGAATTGGGTTCTGTTCTGTTTCCCAACATCTTTATTTTTCCCGAAAAATAGATGGCCTAAAATGAAGGAGCTTCTTTCTATTTTTGACACAAGAAGATTGTTGGGTAGTACCCATAACTTGAACTAGGAACTGGGCTTTAGAGGGCCGAGCCCTTCAGCTTGACCGTGAATAAGCTTCTTCAACCAAGGATTAGAAAAAATTATCAAAACCTGACTTCTATGCTACCTTTCTTTACCATTCTACAGACAGGGCAAGAATCAAGAGACATTTCACAAGCTTTGCATGAACAAAGGTGGTCTGTCCACCAACCACCAAGGCAGTGCAAACTTTACCCCAATAAAACCTTCTTTCCGCTTCCAGATTTGTTGAAGGGTTTGCTCTTCTCGATCCCAAATCTTGAACAAAACCCGCAATATTTGTTTAACCCAGTTATTAAGAGTGGCAGCCACAATTTTTGTTAAACCTACAATAATTCACCTAGTTCCTCTCTCTAGTAATACACGAAACAGATGAAGAAGAACTTGGGTTGTTGGATTATAAAATCCGTAGTAGAGGGGGATTTTGTATTGATGGAGAATAGTCTCGTTCTGGGTCAGGGATAAATTCTAGGTAGTAGCCTACGAGCTGTTCATCGGAGGGGAAGAGGAACATGACAGGAAGGCCACGACACAGTGAGGTTGGTATGTGCAGTAGCACTGGACTGTTTTGGTGTTCTTCAAACTTCAAACTGTGTGGGTGTGTGTAGGTGATGAATGTAGAGGAGGGAAAAATGGGTTTTGTTGTTCTTAGGATTTATTCTTTTTAGATTTGATTAATTGCCTCAAAACTTTTTTTAATATAAATGTCTATTTATCGCGTATCCAAGCCTATCAATATAAATGAACATTTAACAACTTAGTACTTGCAAAACAAAATTTTCCATGGTTATGTAACATGAAGGTATCCGTTCAAAAATATCTCGAGGGTAAAGCAGTAAAATTACAAGCTTAAGGTATTCGTCGGAAGACTTCTGACATAAAGGTTTCCGACCTCATTATCAGAAGACTTGGACTATGAAGGCTACCGATTGAGTGTTCCGTTCAGACAATTCCTTCGTACAAGATAAATCTTTTACGTTTCCTCCAAGCAAGAATTCAAATTTATTCAAAGGACAAACGACTATAATGACACCTGTCATCGTATTAAAAGTTAGTATAATGATGATGGCAAACAAGATTGTGCTACAACGTTGGACAGAACAAAAGAGACAAAACATAGTACTGAGCGCATAATAGATCAAGTCAGCCTTCAACACGTGTCCAAAAGACATATTCCTTGAAGTCCTCCGACGAGCAAAATTTGCTTATAAATAGAGAAGGGCTTCACAGCTTGCAATTTAGTTGATTTTCTGAAGCTGCCGTTATTCTGCCCAAGAGAGACCTGATTCTTAAGTTCTTCATACTTCTGCAATCGGATCACTCCTGAGAGATAGGAAATTTATAGATCCAACCCTTACTATTACCAGCCAAACTTTCCTAGTATTTTGTTGTAATCATCAAACATTTAGGAAGGCCTCCCTCACAGAGATCCCAGGAGTCCGTTTGGTGCATTGTAAACACACACGTGAGTGTATACACTTAGCTGCACACACTCACAAGAATATCGATCAACTTGCTTGTATTGTTTCTTGTTTGAGAATGTTCTGTTTATCTTCTCTTTTCTTGTAAAGCCTGCAGCCCAAGTTTGATGTTGGTTGACACTTATAATAGATAGGATAATAGTGGATATCTCTCATAAATCCAAGTCTAATCAGCTTGGTAGAGGATTAGCCAGTTAGTTGATGAACCCCTATATATACTATGTGCTTTAAATTATGCATTTCCTTTCAGTTTTAGATTACTTCCTTTCTGTCTGGCAAACTCAAATCCTCCAGGATCAGAGTACTCCGCTTTCCACCAAAGGCATCCGACTGAGCATAACTTTTCTAATATATTTTTAAGCAAAATCATTACTTAGCAAATTCATTAGTCTTTCGCTGCACTAAAACCCCTTCATTAATTCAAGTGTGAGAATTTTCTAAGTTATCTGTTTTGAGAAAGGATTTTTTAATAGGCTATTCACCCCCTAGCCTATATTGAGCTAAGTGGGACCAACTGTTGTAGTACTGGTGGGCTAGATGGGAGAAAGGTTCGGTGGGGGAGGGGGATGAAGAGGAGAGAGAAAGGGGTGGAAAAAGAGAGGAATAATGAAAGGGAGAGAGAGAGAGAGGGGAAGGGTGAGGAGAGAGAAATTTAAAAGGGTAATAAAGTAGTGTGATGTGCTATTATTAGGATATAAATGTAGGGGTAGTAGAAGAAAAGTGATAATTTTAGATGATGATATATGTGATATAAGGGTGTGATATTTGATAAGTGATCGGATATACTTCGTATATTCCATATTCCCATATAACACCATATCGAACTTGTGATCCACCCCTTAGACTTTGAGTGCTTGAATTGAGTTTAAAAAATGACTAAAATTAAAAAAAAAATTATTTTAAATTCAACATTTGAAAAAACTAATATTTATAAATGTGGGGGAGGGGGGAGCGGGTCTGTAGCTTTGCAATTGCGGGGTAGAGCGGGTTCGGGGCGTGTCCGATTTTGATGATACCCGCCCCTAACCCGCCCTGTTGCCATCCCTACTCACCACCATAACCAACCACTAAAACTGTTGTCAACATCAAGCTCTGCTATCCCCATATCAATCCCACGAACAAGCTTAGGAGGCAGAAGAGGAAGAGGCTTCGCCAATCCAGATCTGATTTTTATTCCAGTCCAGATCTGTTTCTTCTTCTTCCTTTCTTTATGAAGAAATCGATCGATCACTGTTGGGTTTGGGTTTATGTTCAGAGCTGGCGACTGGAGGAAGATGACCGTGATTCATAAAGGTGAAACCAGATTCGTGAGCAAATCATTCCCCCCTTCCTGATTTTCCAGTAGCGAATTTGGGAAGGGTTTTGAATTTGCTTTTTTGATTTTAAACTAATTTGGGAAGGGTTTTGGTCCGCCATGGCTGCAACACTGTAATCTCTCTCTCCAGATTTGTGAGAGATGGAGATATTGAAGGTATTTTCACCGTCCGGATCTGTGCATCTTATTCCTTTCTCTTCATCTGCTTGCAATGTCGCATTAGAGGGATAAATCGTCGGCGCGTTGATTCCATCTTCACCGGCGGTGACCTAGTTTGGAAATATGTGACCAAGAGATTTGCTCGATCTTGTTCATCCCCCACACAAAACCCGTAGAACACCTTGGAAAGTCTTTTTTGCATTTTTTGGTGGCACTCTCTAGAGGTCTATCAATAGATTTACTTGGTCTTGTTTATAGTTGTGTATCATCTTCTTGAGGATTTTCATATTTCTTTGTACATGTAAATGGCAATTCTTTGTTTAGTTGGCCGCTTGCAGTTTCTAGCATTTTATGTTCGGAGGATTTGTCCGACGTGTTCTTGATTTTGAGTTTGATTTTGTGTTTTTGAAATTTTGGATTCTTGATTGTTGGGGATACTGAGTGTCGTTTTTCAACTGTTGATTGTTGGTGGTGTGTTTTGTTGTGGTGGCGGTGGTTTGGATTACTGGTGGATAGAGGAGGTATTTGGTGTTTTTTTTAATTGTTTTATTTTAAAAATGGTTTTTAGAAAAATTATAAATAGATTTTATATCACTATTTTTTTTGGTAATGAAGGGCAATACTGTCATTTTACTCTTTTTTCCCAAATTTACCGTCCACCTAAGCTACCCGTCGACGCCACATAGGAAATATTTTGTCACATATGACAGTCAACCCACTCAAAATAGGGTAAGTGACTAAATGGTACAATTTTAAAATTAATTAGGGACCAAATTGGGCGCCACATTAGAAAAATTATAAATAGAGTCTTTTGTCCAGAAATGTCTCCTCAGCAATGTTTACTCAGCAACAAGGTTCATCGCAGCAAAATTAGGTAACTAAGCTATGGAAGATAGCAACATCAAAGTTCAGTACATCAAAGCAAAGTCTTGAGTGCTTCAACAAGCCAACTCCTTGCTTCAACAGTCAACCTAGAATTCCAACAGCTAAGTGTATACAGTCAAGAACATTCATGCAGCTCAAATATGACAAAGGGTCGGATCAGGAATGCGATATATGATGATATTAGGTGATATGGTACTGTTTACAATATGAATATGAGATAATATGAATAATATGAGTATGTCAATTAAATGACCAATTTGCCCCCCAAAAGAGAGAGACTGTCCATGTCCCTTTTTTCCGTCAAATCTGACACCCTCACACACACCATCTCTCTCCTCCGCCTGAACCCTTCTTCACTCTTCCCCTTTATCTCTATCCTTAACAGTTCCCCATCTCTCTCCTTCATCCCACCGCCCCAAATGTACATATACATCAAACAATTCTGCAAGATAAACCCATTTACAAAGTCAAAGGC
>JAOTQG010116887.1:0-21828 GCA_025631175.1 Iris virginica | reverse complement strand
ACCCAATAAGCTATTGGGTTTAATTGGGTAAACCCAATAAGACCCAATAAGCTATTGGGTTTAATTGGGTTTACACCCAACTCAACCCATAGACCCAATTTGCCACCCCTACTTATAATAATGTCATTTCATTTATTCTTATATCATTAATCTGATTTCTTTAATATTTGATGTTACATCATTTTCTTTATATCTCTCTCCTACATTTTTACTTTACATATCATAGGTCCCACAATTTTCTTTCTATCTCTCTCCTAGTTTTTTATTTTACATATCAAATATTAAAATCAGATATCGCACGATATCGTATTCCTGATCTGAGCATTAAAATATTTTCTCTATTTTATTTTAATAGTCCATTTGGTTGGAAGAACGAAAAAATAGGGAACGTACTAGAAATATTTAATTTTCAACCCTTAGGGTATGAAAAATATTTTTTTTCTCCGATTATTTATTTGGGGGAGGGAGGGGGGAAGAAAATTTTCATTTTCACTTTTTTAGTATGAAATGTAGAAAAAAAAAATTGAGAGGAGTATATTAACTTTTAATTCTTCCTTCCAGTTTTTCCTCCATTTTAATTTTAATTTGGGAGGTGGTGGGGGGAGAGAGATGGGGAAAGAGAGGGTAAATATTTAACAAAGAAGTGGTATTTTTATTTTCACTCTAACCTCCCTTACATTTACCCTCTAATCAAATAAATAGAAATGAATTCATTTCTTCCATTTTCTCTCTAACTAAATACAGTATAAGTGTTCATGATGATATCATATTATTAGGAAAAAAAATTGCTTTCGGTACATTCAGGGCCGGCCCAGACCTAGGGCGAGCCGGGCGATCGCCCAGGGCCCAAATTCATAAAGGGCACCATTTTTTTTTGTACATGTGATATTTTTTTTAATTCTATTTGTGTATATGAAACGGTAGTTTATCAAAATTATCTCTTATCTTTTATTCAAAATTATCTCACTTTTCTCTTTCACACCGTAAAACTCTTGTTGTCTTTTCAAATTATACACTCAATCTTTTTATTTTTAATTAAAATCAATTTTTGAGTAATTTTCTCTCCTCTCCAATTGAACCGCAGTTGTATTGTTTACAAGTGAATTTTAGTCGTTAGATAATTTATATGCTCTTTAGCAAAATATATAAGTGTTGCAATCTTGTTCGATGTTCACTAAACTGTTAATATTATTCGATAATTATGCTGTATTTTTTAGCTTTTATTTAATTTCATATATTTTTCTACTCAGTTGTATATTTTATAGTTTCAAACAATTGGATAGTGAACGTTCGTTGTTTATTATTATTTAATATCCTTTTTTTTATTTTTTATAATAATGTATGAAGATTGGAGCACCCTTTTTTCTTCTTTTAAGATTTTTTAATCAAGTATCTTTTCTAGAAAAATGGTTTAACGAGATGCAATATATATATTGTTATAAAGTCATTTAAGTCATCATAAAATTGACAAATTGAAGTATTTTTTTATATTTATAGTATGTTAACACGAGGGCACAAATTTAATTTTTGTACTGGGCCTCAAAAACGTTTAGAACGGCCCTTAGTACATTTAACATGAAATCGAGAGAGTAGTTCTGTTCGGGTACTAAAATAAATATCATAATTTATTTTATAATTGTAGAAAAAGAATTATCTTCATTTTAAGATGAAAAAATATCATAGTTTCACAATTTTTAATTGGATAATTTTTGTTTTTCAGAGAAATGTTCCCTAACGTCATGTGTTTTGAAGCACAGTGTACAATACGACTATTTTTTTTTTTTTTAATTGATCATATGGAAGAAATAGAGCCAGTACATGTTTGTTCGGCTAGCCAATGTAATTTTTCCTACTAAAAATAGCATTTTTCTTTTATCAAACTTTCGTTTATTTTACAAAAACATATTTGTAGCTAAATTCAGTGTTTAATCATTAATTAATAAATAAATAAATAAACAAAATAGGAAAAACCATGTGGCATTTGTCTATCCGTATCACCATATTTATGTGGGTCCCATACTGCACTCAAAGAAACCACTGCTGTTGCGTTTTCGCCTATAAAATGCTACTACGCCTTCCTTCTCTTTACTCCATCCTCACAATTCACAAAGCTATAGCTCTAACTCCATCCTCCATCATCTTCTCCTCTTTTCTCACTTCTTACCATTTCACTAGCCAAATCTTGTTTATATTTTCCGAGTTCAAGTCAACTCAAGAACAACCTTAATTACTCCAAACAATTTTAAGAAACTAATCGAAACCAAAATTTTATCCAAAAATAAAATTCGGCAATGGGTAACGCGGATTATGTCTACCCATCACCGGCGAATGTAGAGCAGGCTCATCGCATCGCCATCCCGACACCGCAGCCATTTTTCAAGTCATTCAAAAACACCGTCAAGGAAACGTTTTTCCCGGACGATCCGCTAAGGCAATTCAAGAACCAATCTCCCAAGAGAAAGCTCGTACTAGGCCTCCAATACTTCTTCCCCATCTTCGAATGGGGCTCCCGTTACACGCTCGACTTCTTCAAGTCCGATCTCATTGCCGGCATCACCATTGCCAGCCTCGCCATCCCTCAAGGCATCAGCTACGCCAAACTCGCCAACTTACCTCCAATTCTCGGCCTATGTAAGAATTTCATTTTATTTAAACCAAAGTTTTTTTTTTTTTTTCGTGCGTTTCGATTTAAATTTTCATTATAGCAATATATTGTGAGAGTTTTATGTCGTTTTCAGGATATTAAAACGAAAGGGAAGAAATATTTAATTTTTAGAAATGCTCGAAAAGATGAGACACTTTTAAGACATGACTAATTTTTTTGTGTAGATTCGAGTTTTATTCCGCCGCTAGTTTACGCAATGATGGGAAGTTCCAAGGATTTAGCGGTTGGGACGGTGGCGGTGGCGTCGCTTTTGACGGCGTCCATGCTAGGAGATGTGGTGAACGCCCAAGAAAATCCGTCGCTTTATCTTCACCTTGCCTTCACGGCCACCTTTGTCGCTGGGGTCTTTCAGGCATCATTAGGCCTCTTAAGGTAATACTACTACTTCGATTTAATGACTAATTTCCTAATAGGACAAATTAAGGCTTAATCCAAAATTTACCTATAACTAACACATTCTTATGCTAATTAATTAATTTGAGAAGTATTATTGATGGGTGATTAATTGAATTTAAATTAATTAATTACAGGCTAGGGTTTTTCGTTGATTTCCTATCGCATGCAACGATAGTCGGATTTATGGGGGGAGCGGCCACCGTGGTGATTCTACAACAACTCAAGGGCATACTCGGACTCGAACACTTTACTCGTGGCACCGACCTCGTGTCCGTCATGCGTTCCGTTTTCACTCAAACACACGAGGTTTGTACACTAATTAATGATGTTCTTAATTTTGAAAAAATTAACTATAATATTGTCTTACGTAATTATGAACAAATTAAACTAATATACTATATTAATTGCTCCATGATGATCATGTTTTCATAATTATGACTTCATTCATTTTCTTTTAATTGTTTCGAAAATAAAATATTTTTTCTTTCAACACGTTGCAATATATAATGAACAATTAAATATATATGATGTCATGCTGATGAGATATGTTTGATGACTACGATTGCAGTGGAGATGGGAAAGTGCTGTGCTGGGAATTTGTTTCCTGTTCTACCTCCTAGTCGCCAGATATGTTGTAAGCAACTTTACATATTCTTAATGCATTTCATTTTTTCAGTAATATAAAAGTCCAAATAATTGAAGTCCAAAAGAGGGGAGAGCCAATCAATCTTGTACATTTCCTGTAAGATGCATTTTGTTCAAAAAGTAACCATACTTTTAAGTCCAAAGGGCACTGCTTGTATATTTTATCATACAAAAATTACTCTCCTTTTCAGATCATACAATTTGCTTTTTGCAAAAATTAATATTCGTCTAGTCGAATAAAATTAAATAATGATTTAAAAAAAAAAGGCTCTGTTTCAACCTTAAATACTGTCTCCGTTTTAAAATAAGTTATTCAATTGATTTGTGCGTAATTATAAAAAAGAAAAATAATATTGATCTTATGTAAAAAAATAAATGAATTTAGAAAATGATGTGAATTAACCAATTGATATATGATGATGATGATGATGATTGTGTGGGTGTGTTTGGTGTGGGCAGAGCACGAAACGAGCAAACTTGTTTTGGATATCAGCAATGGCTCCTTTGACGTCAGTTATACTGGGAAGCCTTCTTGTCTATCTTACCCATGCCGAAAAACATGGCGTTCAAGTGGTAATTAACCTTGCTTCCCTCTTTCTCTCTAGAAAACATTATTTCGTAGTTTTGTCACATCGATTGTATCATCAACGCAACGCAACGCAACGTGATGTGATTCGTTAACAGAATCGTATACACTTGCTATAACAAGGGGTTAACTTTTTTCTAATGACACGGGCGTGATAGACCTATTGAATAATTATTTCAAACAAGCTTAATCATAACTTAGAAGAATGGTGATGTTAGAGAAGGAATCATCCAATTCATCAATAAATAAAAGAGAAGGACAAATACCATACTCTGTGTCTGATATCATTTGAGGTTATCACTATCAAGTACTTGTATGTTCATGTTCATGTCCCACATCGATCTCTATCTCAATTCTCAAAAATAGGGTTTTTCTGTCTTTTTCTTTGTTTTAATTAGAGTTTGCGTGAAATTGTACCAATATTGAATAATACTCTTCATAATGCATTGCATTTGCATATATAGCAATTGATTTAATTATAACCTAAGTTTTAACCTATAACCTAAACTTTTAGCAACTTGATGACAGTGTTTTAGAAGTTTCTACTTTCAATAGATAGATAGTCAAAATTAGTAAGTACTTCACTTTGGCAAAGATAGTTGTTTATGTTTGGACTTTCAAACACTTTACTTTTATTTATGTTTTCTTTCAAAAGATTACTGGAATCGAAATTTCTATCCCAAATGACATTCCATCTCTCTTGTCACATAACTTATAAAAATGACACGACACCTAAAATTAATAGTTTAAAATCGTCTTTTAAACGATTAAGATGAAGTTTTAAAAAGATGAGGCAAAATACATCATTTGAAACAGAAGATTAATGGCTAGTTCTATCAAAATTAGCCTAGTTTCCCTAAAAAGAATTAGAATACAATAGATGATCATTTATTTAAAAATTTTGTTTGTGAAATGAACAAATCCTATGAGTGGGACCATTAATTAAAAACACTAATGAGTCACCAATTTTGGTTGTTGGTTTTTAAAACTTGTGAGGGAGAGATTAATTTTTTTTTTTTTTGAAAGAGGGAGAGATTAATTTGTTATCAAATAAAGGGGCACTATCTAATAGGCAAATGTAATATGTGGTGGTGGTGCAGATAGGGAACTTAAAGAAAGGGTTGAACCCGATATCAATAATGGATCTGGGATTCGGGTCAGAGTACCTATCAACAGCCATCAAAACTGGCATAGTCACGGGTGTCATTGCTCTTGCTGTGAGTCATCTCTCTCTCTCTCACTTTCTATTTTTGGCTCTTTACTGTCTTTTTGTTATCATGGACCGACCGGCGACCAAAGACCATAGTCCCCACTTCCACACTACACTGTACTACTTGCCTGGCCTGGCCTGGACTGGAGTGCTCTATATTTGCACGGTTCAGAATTATCCCTTCCTCCTGGAAAAAGGAAAAAGAATACAATTATTTGTGTATTTATAGTATAGAAATAATGACCTTTTTTGAAAGAAAACAAAATTTAGAAAATTAAAGGAAAGAGAAGGAACATTGACCAATGTCTTTGGCCCTTATCTATAATCTGCCCATTCTATCACCAACAAAGAACCCTAGGAAGAGCACTTTAGCTGTTGAGCACCTATATGTATGTGTAGGCTGTTGGCACTTTTAGCTTATTGTACGTAATGGGTCATCGCTAACGTGCAGTATGGGCTTCTCGTTTCATGCATGAATTTGACAAATGTTTTTAGGAAGAGCTATGCTAGCCTTGGTATATCGCAAAATACACCGTAAAATCAATCAATCGACGTGCAGTGCGTGCGGACTTGTATTTTGCGAAATAAACCCTAATGATAATAAGTTAGGACATAAAGTGATACAACACGCAACGTATATATAGTGATTATTACCGAGTAATATTAAAGAAAATGTTGAACTCCAACATCGGGAGCCTCCACTCTCGTATGACTAAAGTTTGTATCATGGGTGTGTTAATTAAGTTGTAATTTAACTTGATCGCAGGAAGGAATTGCAGTGGGGAGAAGTTTTGCCATGTTCAAGAATTACCATATCGATGGTAACAAAGAGATGATTGCCTTTGGAATGATGAATATTGCTGGTTCCTGTACTTCTTGTTACCTCACCACCGGTACCTATATATATACGATCCGTTTCTAAATGATTATCGATTAATTTTTGTTCTTTTTTTTTTAAAAAAAAATGAATATATAGAATATTTATCATATAAGTTGTAATTCTTGAAAATAGGATATTTAAAAATTCAAATTTCCGATCCTGGAATATAGGAGAAGAAGAAGAAAACATCCTTAATATGGGTCCAGTAGGTGACAAGTTTCAACAAATACCCAATCCCATGGTCCTTAAATCTACAGCCCATCTCTATCTTTTCAACAACCGCCCCATTTTTTCTTTCTTTCAATGTCAAAAAAAGGCTTTTTGGGCCCAAAAATTCGTAGCACAACTACTTTGGTTGACTTGCTTTTACATCAGGAATCTTTCATCATTTTCGCTCTTTTGGAATATTTTTAATTTTTCCTTCCAACTTTACATAATAGTTTCTCTTATTTTATCAATAATGCTAATTATGTACCGTGGGGGACATTGATTCATTTTTCAGGGCCATTTTCGCGATCGGCCGTGAACTTCAACGCAGGATGCAAGACCGCGGTCTCAAACATTGTGATGGCACTCGCGGTCATGGTTGTATTGTTGTTCCTAACCCCGCTCTTCCACTACACTCCTCTCGTCGTGCTCTCCTCCATCATTATTGCTGCAATGCTCGGCCTAATCAACTACGAGGAAGCAATCCACCTGTTCAAGATTGACAAGTTTGACTTTGTCGTGTGCATGAGTGCATACTTTGGCGTGGTTTTTGGGAGCGTCGAAATTGGATTAGTCCTAGCGGTACAAATTATTAATCACTAGTCACTTTTAAAGATGTTTCTGAAAATCCCACGAGTAACATAAAATTTATGTTATGTATATGTGCAGGTTGCACTGTCGATCATTAGGGTGCTATTGTTTGTGGCGAGGCCAAGAACATTAGCACTTGGTAACATACCGGATTCCTTGATCTACAGAAGCATTGATCAGTACCCTAATGCACATAGTGTTCCCGGAATCCTTATTCTTGAGATTGATGCTCCTATTTACTTTGCCAATTCCAGCTACTTGAGAGAAAGGTTAATAATCATAATTTCGATCATAATATAAATTAATAACTATGAAGATCGAAGTTCATGGCTATTTAAGTAAACTAATTATTAACTCTGATGTTAATAATTTCCTGTCAAATTTCTAGGATCTCAAGATGGATAGATGAGGAAGAAGATAGGTTAAAATCTTCGGGTGAAAGCAGCCTACAATATGTAATACTTGATATGGGTGGTAAGTGAAGAAACATTCTTCTAACTAGTGATTCAAGTACATTTTTGTGTAAAAATATATTCGTATAGTTAGATTAGATTAGATTCAAAACCTTACTCGAAACCATTTTCTTGAATGGCAGCTGTTGGTAACATCGACACGAGTGGAATTAGCATGCTCGAAGAGGTCCAAAAAACAGTAGATCGAAGAGGGCTCAAGGTATAACTTTCTTCATCACGACATATTTTTCAAAATGTGAAAAATTAATGAAATGACATACGATGATTATATATAAATGTAGCTTGTGTTGGCAAATCCGTGCGGGGAAGTGATAAAGAAGATGGACAAGTCGAAGCTGATAGAGAAAATAGGGCAAGAATGGATCTATCTGACAGTGGGAGAGGCCGTGGGAGCATGCAACTTCATGCTTCACTCTTACAAACCAAAGCCCGTGTCTAGTGATCAATCCGATGACACATACAGCAACAATGTGTAGCTGCCCAAACGAAAAAACGTTGTCTTTAGCCAACATATATATATAGTTCACTAGGATGAGGATCAATCGATCAACCAATTAAGGTCGTTTCATTTGTATATGTACCGATCAATTAGGGATGCGCGCAAATGCCAAAATCAGGGCATGTCGTAGATGGTGATCTCACTTTTTTTTTCTTTATATAAAGAAGTTGAGAGGTACGGTTTTTGTACTTCCAACATTAGGTAACCCTAGGCTTATGCATCTTTTGGCTTCCCTTTCTAGTTGCGAGATGTTGTAGTTTATTTGTATCACATGCTTGAAAGTATATATAGCAAAAATATTGGAAATCTAGCATCTTCTCATCTCTCTTCGACATCCCTCTTTGTTGTTATCATAGTCGTCGTCATCATCATCATCATCATCATCATCATCATACGCGGGGTTATCGTGCACTTTTTACTATATAAGGTGGTATTTATTTTAGGATGGAGGTACGACCGTACGTAGTACAATTCTTCTTGAGGTAAATTATTCTCATGTGTCGATATATCATGTGTAAAACTTGTGTGAACTATGGTTATTTGTCACAATAGCATTAAAATTTACAAAATCAAACAAGAATTGATTGGATGATTAAATTGCAATGAAAACTCTTAAATAAAGGATTTGAAGAATACAGAGTATCAATTAGAACGTAAAAAGGTCAATTTAACTTCTATTACATAGTCTACGGCTATAATTATACTGTGAGTGAAATAACTAACTTTCAGATTTTCTACAATAACCATCACACTAATACAATAGACTAGCAGAAGCATTTATCAACGGACTTTATTTGGAGGCCTTTATAATTAGACTTCGAAAGCCCCTAGCTGTGAGCAAGTTGTTTTGGAGACCTTCACCAGTAAACTTCAGAAGGGTTTCACCGGCAACCTTTGAAAAAGTCTTTACCGATAGACTTCAGTTGCCTTGAAGTCTGGTGACCTCAAGTCTTTCGGTCATCGGTAAACTTCTTAATCTCACAAACATTATCAAGTAGTAAGCAATTTTCTTTTTTTAACTGATAAAAAGAAGAAGAAAAGGAATATAAACAACTCAATTGAATCATGTTGTCACCCAATGTGTTGCTAATGTTAAAAGAGCTGTGTTGGGTATATTGCAATGGTGTAGTTTTCAAATATCACAATTTCATTGGATCAAATTACCAAAAAATATATATATATACCTTTTAGAAATAAATTGTGATACTCTTTGAGACGATAAAAAATAAATATTAATTAGAGAGGTAAACGGAGTACATCACAATTTTATTAGAGGTACTACTGTTTCGGCCATTGGGTATATTTGTAAGCCCATTTTTTAAGTAGTCCACAGCAAATAGTTGGGTCACGAGCCCCAAACGAAATTGGGCCGCGTATCGTAGTCCGTAGATAATCTTTCTTTCTTTCTTTCTTTTTTTATTAAAAAAAAAAAACTTTATTTATTTCCATCGCTTTCCCATTTTTCCGATTACGGAAGGTGTTTAATCGGCGACCAAACGAAACGAGAGGATTCAATTATTGTCGGGTGGAAATGGCGCCAAAGAAAGCGAAAAAGGAATTAAAGAAACTGAAGAAAAGAAATTCTCCGACCACCGTGGTTACCGCAGAGAACAAATCCATCGACACCGACTGGTGGGATTCTTTCTGGGAAAAAAACTATCAAGGTACTGTATTATTATTATTATTATTATTTTGTTTATTTTTTTTTTTTAATGCCAATGCCTAAGTATGTTCATCTTTCGCAGTAGGAAATTATGGACACTAACTGGTTCTGCTGATTTGTATGTGGGGTAATTATTGCTATTGGATAATTTGAAGGTCAATTTACTAGGGTTCAGTTCACCCTGTTAGTCAATTGTGCTACTGATTATTCAGTCTTGTAGTTATAGCCTACAAATTCTTTCTTTGGAAAGATCTGCAACTGAAATGCCTGTAGATTCGAATCATGTGTAGGCAAGGACATTGGCATATTGTTACTTAAAAGTTAAAATCGAAGTTTTATCGAATTCGCTTGTATTTATTTTTGATCTTGTGAAGTCAATTCGGCCTGCTTTTTGAATTTTGTCTATAATGTTTGAAGCTTCATGGACAGTTTCGGTTTGTAAAATGTTAAGATTTCCGATGTTGGCTTCATTGAATGAAACCCTCTCGAGCATTGGTTATGTTTCATTTTCTAAAAACTGAGAGGTGAAGTTGGCTTTAAAAAGCCAAAGGAAGACTCTTTTCTTGGTAAGCAAGTGTGCCTGTGTGTGTGTGTGTGTGTGTGTGTGTGTGTGTGTTTGAGGTAGTGAGTGACTCATTATGCAATGGGTGATAGTTGCTAATCAGTTCATTATTGTTTTTCTGAAACTTGGAAAATCTAGCTCAATATCGTTTGCGTACTTTCATTTTCAGGTACAGGGGTGCCTTGTGATGAGGAACACGGATTCAAGTACTTCTTCCGTGTATCAATGAACACTTTCGAGTACATATGTTCCCTCGTACGACAGGATCTAATATCTCGCCCTCCCTCAGGTCTCATTAACATTGAGGGTAGACTTCTCAGTGTTGAGAAACAAGTCGCCATTGCCTTAAGAAGATTGGCATCCGGCGAATCCCAAGTTTCAGTTGGAGCCTCCTTTGGGGTGGGCCAGTCCACAGTTTCTCAGGTGACTTGGAGATTCATCGAAGCGCTGGAAGAGCGCGGCAAAAACCATCTCATGTGGCCCGACTCAAACAAAATGGAGGATATCAAATCCAAATTTGAGGCGTCGTTTAACTTGCCTAATTGTTGTGGAGCTATTGACGCAACACACATTATAATGACCCTGCCAGCTGTTCAAACTTCTGATGATTGGTGCGACCAAATAAAAAATTACAGCATGTTCGTGCAGGGAATTGTTGATAATGAGTTGAGATTTCTTGATATAGTGACGGGTTGGCCTGGAGGCATGAGTATTTCCCGACTACTAAAATTTTCTGGATTTTACAAACTCTGTGAAGGGGGTGAGCGTTTGAATAGAAACACGAAATTGATATCTGAAGGGGCCGAGATCCGGGAATTCATAGTGGGTGGACTAAGCTATCCTCTTCTTCCATGGCTTATGACACCTTATGAGAGTGATCTCCTCACACCTTCGACGTCTGGTTTTAATACAATGCATGAGGCTGCACAGTCACTCGCGGTGAGGGCATTCTCTCTCTTGAAGGGAAGTTGGAGAATCCTTAACAAAGTTATGTGGAGGCCTGATAAGAGGAAACTACCAAGTATCATTCTGGTGTGCTGTTTACTTCACAATATTATTATCGATTGTGGAGACACTGTGCGCGCAGATGTATCGTTACCCGGCCATCATGACTGTGGTTACCTACAACAGTATTGTAAGCAAGCTGATCCAGCGGGAGTTGCCATGAGGGAGAAGTTAACTAAACATTTGGAGTATAGCAACTAGGCAGCTTCATTGGACTATCCAGTCTTTCTCCAGTTCTGGTTCCTGAACTAAAACTTGTCAGCTTTTGTAATTGGCCATCAGAATTTTTCAGCATTCGTCTTTTGATCCCACATAAGTGCGGTTTCATGAGTTTTCTGTTCAAAAACTCAGTTTGCTCATTGTAATCATTATTGAGAGTTGCTCTGGAAAAAAGTTAGTAGTATTTCTTGTTTGCACAGACTGCTACCTTTATTCTTCAACCAGTTTCTTCTTTTCTTTTTTCTTTTTGTGTGTGTGTGTGTGTGTGTTTTAAGGTTAACCATGGTATTCACTAGTTTCATTTTGGTTCTTGCAGATCAAAAACTGCTGCAAAGCCAACATAGTCGTGTCCTAATAGGAACGATGGTCCCCTATGTGTTAGTACAATTGCGTTGCACAGAACCTTATAGACATCCAAGCAAGTGGTAGTCCTATGCCATTCGGGCTATCTCATGGCATGACAAGCAAGGTACTGTGTAAGCCATAGAGCACACTCTTCCTTGATCGTGTTAATGCAAAATGAACGTTAATTGGAAAGGTCAGAGATGCGTCGTCAGTCATTACAATCCTTCTTGTTCATTTCAATGAACCTGGTGGTTCTCTTCAAAAGAAAAGAATTCTAGGAATGTAGATAGTTAATTAAGGGGCTGGTAATTTTTGGTTTGTATTATGTCAAGACGAATTATCTGGTGCATTTGCAGGTAAAACATTGCATTTGAACATCATTTTTAATTGTTTTGTTATTTTTTTTTTTTTTAATTATTATTGGTACAATGAGAAATAACTAAAGAAATAGAACAGCAAAACCTGAAATTGATCAATACTGAAAAAAATATATTATTCCACCATCAAGAAAATGTTACACCAAAAGTTTTGAAATACAACTAATTAAAGTGGATTAATAATCTATGACAAGCTCTGTGAAAATAGTGCGATTAGATGATGGGCCTGACATGTACAGCCTTCTCTCTAAAGGTAAGGAAGCCACTATTCTTCGAAACAAACCCAAGGCCTTAAAAATGTGTTCTAAAAAGCATAAGAAAGACGATAATATACAGACATCGCCGGCAAGAAAAAATTGCCTCATTATTATCAGCTCTACTGCTACGCAGATTACTTTCTTCACTCTCTGGTTGTAGGCTCCATGCAAGCACAAAAGGGTGCTTTCTTTTTCCTGTTGATTGTTGCCTTTGTTCTTCCTCCGCCGTAGAGATAGTCTTTCAAGAGAACCCTTCTCTTTGCATCAAGAAACCGACTTCTTCCTTTGCTTTCTTGCTCATCATCGAGCTTTAGCAGAACAAATTGAATCTTCTGCACCTCCAGCTGCAACCGCCCGATCTTTTCTGAGATTCTCCGTGCCTGTTCTGAAACTCTCTTTCTTCTGGCGGTCTTGCTCTCTTCGGACTCGTCTGCAGCATTCTTGTCAGGGGTGTGTGAAGTATCCTCGATATTTTTCATCAGTTTTCCGGTGAGATCAAACAGCTTCAGTATGGCCTCCTCAGCTTCTTCTAACTGCCCCTTCAGTGTATCACATTCGGCCGCACCTTTTCCTGTTTGATTCTTCTCGGTGGTCTCGACTTTCTTCTTCAAGTCTTGGACGGTGATATGAAGGTTGGTCAATCTCTGGTCATCAGAGTTAAGTCTTTCCAACACCTTCCTCTTGTTCCCTTCCTCTCGTGGCTCCTTAAATCTCTTCGAAATCTCTAATTTATCCACCCCCAACTCCTTTTCCACCACCATATCTTCCGCCTTTGGTTTGACTTGCCTCTTTGACTTTCCTACGGTTAAATCAATGCTGCCATCCTGATATGTAGTTTCCCATAACTCAAGCATCTGGTTTTCACCCTCTCTCTTGCTTCTCTCGTGTGATGAGCTTTCAGATTCCTGATCCAGCACAATATCTTTTGTTCCAACCTCTAATATTTCAGACGTCGGCTTTCTTTCTCCTTTGTGGTAGCTCCTCTGGAGCTGCAACTCTTCCATCTGTCTCATTACAGCCTCGAGCTTTGTATTTGCATTTATGTTTTCCTGCGCCCTAAGCCTCTCCAATTCAACAACCGAACATTCAATAGCTTTAACCCGACTTTGAAGATCCCATAAGTCTGAAAATTCATCTGCACCCTTGCCACTTTGATGATTCACCGATTCAGCACCCTGCAAGTAAAGGATTGCAGAAACAAGTCAAATTTCAAGTTCGAATATGCAAGCAAAAAACACAGTTCGAGATGAATGTTACCTTTACATCTTCTTCGTTCGACTTTTGTAGCTGTGCCTGGAGACAGGTAAGATTTTCAACGGACACAATGGAATCCCTCAAAGAAACGAGGGCAGATGCATATGAACCCAATTGAGATTTAAGGCTTCCATTTTCACCTTCCAAAGAGCGGGTTCTCTCTTTCAACACTTCAGCATTCACATCCTTGGACATGTTTTCCTCTTGGAGGCTTACAAAAGCATCAGCAAGCTCACGGACCTTCATACCAAGCAAAGCCTGACAAATAGCTGATGTCAATAATTCACCATAGTCTGCTGATGCATGAGACTCCAATACTTCAAACTCCTCCTTTTCTCTTTGCAATTCAGAAATAGTTTTTTCGTGCTCTTCACGCAATTGCTGCAGTTCAAGCTCCAAAATCTGACTTGCTTCTCGTAGGCAAATCTGCTCCTTACTCAAACGACTGGTTTTATCAGAAAGCTCAAGAATATGCTTCCCTTGTTCTTCACTTGCCATCTTAACCTCATCACCTTCCCTTTTCAAATCTTCAACAGCTTTATATAACTCCATTTTCTCGTTCTCCAGACTTTTAAGCTTTTCTTCTGCTTCCAATAGTTCTCTTTCCTTCCGACCCAACAAGTTCTTTCCACTCAATATTTCAGAGTTCAACTCATCACGGACTAAAATAACTGTTTCCAGCTTGTGCTCTGATTTTTGCAATGTTTCCTTGAGATCTCGATTTTCCATTTGTTGACCTTGCAACTCTCCCTCCATCGTCCTTAATTTCTGCAAAAGCGTAACGTTGACGCCATTATGATTGTCGATTACTTCTATAAGCCCATATATATCTGCAGATTTCTCATCAAGATAATTCTTCAAAATTAGGGATAGGATGCTCTGATGATACAGTTCATCAATGAAAATATTGTTTTCCCCTTCAACAGTATGAACCCTGTCAGCAGCATTTGAAAGCTCCTTCGTCAACAACTTCTTTTCTTCACACACCTGTAAATTTTCTGCCAGTAACTCTCCGTAAGCTCCATGAACTTCTAACAACTCCCCACGTAGATTCTCGATCTGAGTCACAAGTACTTCCTCCGTGCGCTCTCCCTCATTTACTTTCGACCTTAATTCTTCATTCATTTCACGGATTTTTTCGGCCTCACCCTCCATCTCCAAAAACTTCTCAGTCCTGGTTGTCAATTCCTGTGCAATACTGTTTTTCTCACTCTCGTATTCTTCACGAACTTCCAAGACCTCCCCACGTAGATTCTCGATCTGAATCATGAGTACTTCCTCCTTGTGCTCTCTCTCAGCTACTTGCAACCTTAATTCTTCATTCACTTCACGAACTTTGTGGGCGTCACTCTGCAACACTAAAAACTTCTCAGTCCTGGTAGTCAACTCCTTTTCAATACTGTTTTTCTCAATCTCGAGATTTGTCAGTTCCGTTCTCAGCTGCCTAAGCAGTGTCACAAAAATGGACATCTCAACAACCAGCTGTTTACTTTCGTCTTCGGTTTCAAAGAGAGCATGATTTGTGTCTTCAGCTCTGCTTAATATACGATCAAGACACATCTGGTCTTGCCCATTCATATCTTCACATTCATGGTCTAGCTCAATGTTGAAAACCTTCAACAACTGATGCATCTGTACCCTCAAAGCCCTAATATGATCAGATAAAGATTCAATTATCACCTGGTTTTCAGTTTTCTCTTGCTCTAACACGCCAATCAGTTTTTCTAACGACTTTGACGCCTCCAAGAGTTTCTGAAAATCATTTAAGAGAGAGAAATTCTTTTCCTCGAGCTCTTGTATACTTCTCCCCAAAACAAAGATTTCAATCTGAGAATGGAGACCATTATCGAGCTCTTCTTCGAATTCTTTTCTTCTGTCCCTACCTTCTTCTTTTAGTTGACGAATCTGGTCTTCCAAGCCTGCCAACTGCATGCCATTCATTTGGGCAGCACGCGCATGCTCTTGTTTTTGTACAGCCAATGATACCTCGAGCGCTTCTACTTTATGAAGTGTAGATGCTCTCTCTTTTTCCACAGCCAAGCACTTCTCCTCCAATTCCGCATATCTGATCTCAAGATCTTTCAGGCTATTCCGAGTAATCTCAATTTCAGAAGCAAGACTACCCTTTTCAGTTATAAGACCAGACTTCTCAATGACATGCAACTGACATGAATCTTCTAGGTTTTTCGACTTTGACCTGAGCACTTCAATTTCAACATGGGCATCAGCAAGTGAATTCTGCAAAACGGAATTCTTCTCTGACAGTTGCTCCAAATTCTCAGTTGCGACTTGAAGCCTATCTATTAAACTGGCCTTCTCATCTGCAAGAGTAGATTTCTCCACAAGAAGAGAGCGGCAAGAATCTTCTAGAACTCTTATTGTCGCTCGAACTGCTTCCAGCGTAGCACCCAAATCAGAAAGTGAATTCTCCATAACAGAATTCTTCTCTGAGAGTTTTTCCAAATTATCTGTTGCTACTTGAAGCTGATCCATTAAACTGGCCTTCTCATCAGCAAGAGTAGACTTCTCCTCGAGAAGAGATCGACAGGAATCTTCTAGAACTCTTATCTTCCCTCGAACTCCTTCCAGTTCAGCACCCAAATCTGATAGCGAATTCTCTAAAACTGCATTTTTTTCAAGAAGCTGCCCCATGATTTCGAGTTTCTCCAGTAGAGCTAATCTTTCACTTCTCTCCCTCTGGCAGACTTCTTTTAAATTGGAGTTCTCATCCTGCAATTCCTTCACAGATGATCCAAAGCGTTCTGGGTTCAGCCCTACAGTATCTACTTGTTCCAAAATAAGACGGTGCTTCCTGTTCAGCTCATTCAGTACCTCTTTCAAACAATAGATTTCTTGTTGAAGAGCATTTCTCTGATCGACTCTGAGGCCAACCTCTTCTTCGAGTTTCCCATTCGATTCCTTCAAGCTAAGGATCTCATCACGCATATCCTTGGTCAACATGGTAGAGGACAAGTTGAGCTCACATAAATTCTTGTTCTCCTCCTTGTACTTCAAGATCTCATCCTGCAAACTTTGGTTACGCGTTTCCATGTCCGTCAAAATTTGGTCTCTATTCTGCAACTCTGAAGCCAAAGATCTGAGTTCCTCCTGAGCTTGAGAATGCAGATGCTGCAAAGTCTGAAAAGCAGTTTCAGCCTCCACAAAGCGCAATCGCTCTTCTTGTATACAAGTCCATAGCCTTCCCAGCTCTTTCTGCTTCTCGGTCAACTCGTTACTTTGACTGCCCATCTTCGCCACCAAAGACTCCAACTCGGCATGAAGACTCTGATTTGATCTCTCCAACATGACACGTTGTTCTTCAGCACCCTTTAGCTTCGCAACTCCACTATCAATCTCGCCACTAAGCCTCTCAGCCTCTTCTTGCGCAAGCAATAGCTTATGCTCGAGACTGGCAATAGTCTCCAAGCACTGTTGGTAAAGGACAGCTTCAGCTTCCTTCTCTTCGATCAGTTTATCAATTGCCTGCTTCAAAGTTTCAAGTTCACCCTCAGCTTTTTCTGCACGTTCACTAAACTTTCTTGCATCCTCTTCAGCATTCGTCAACTTTTTCTCAAGATCCAATATCTTTTCCAAAGATTGCTTGTATTGATCGAGAGCAGCATCTTTTTCGGCTTCAAGTGTCGTGAGATCCTGCTTCAGAAGTTGGGCTTCATTTTCGGCTTGCATAGACTGCTTGTTGAATTGTCTTGTTTCTTCTTGTGCTCGGGAAAGATCTTTCTCAAGAGAGGTTACTTTCGCCAAACACTCTTGGTAATGCACAAGACTATCCTCCTTCTCAGCTTCTAATCTTGAACGGTCTTCCTTCAAAGTTTGAGCTTCTGCTTCTGCTCTGCTAGCTCGTTCAGTAAGTTCTTTGGAATCCTTTTGGGCATGAGCAAATTCCACCTTGAGTTTGTACAAGCTCTCCAAACTCTGTTCGTACTGAACTAAGGCAGCTTCCTTTTCAGCTTCAAGTTTAGCAAGTGCCTCTTTTAAACTTAGAATTTCCTTATCCATTTTACCCCCTCGCTCAGGGTCAGAGAGGGCTCGATCCTCATCTGCCACACCAAAGTTGAGCCCCTTTCTCACCCTCCCTTCAGACTCCTCGCCAAATGCCCCATTTCTCTTTGCACCATAGGGAGCATCCTTCTGCATGTCTTCATGCTCAAAGATTCCGCGCACTGGGGTTGACATTTCAGGTGTACGAGGATCAGCCTCAGAACCTGCAGGGGAATCATCGAGATTTAAGGGAATTTGATTAGGAAAGGCTTCAGCCATAGTTCGGTGGGCCTGGCGGAGGGCCCCGGTTGCATGATCGTATCTTTCAGCCAACGCACGATATGCTCGATAGAACTCTTCAACCAGTTTCATAAGCTCTGGGCGCTTTTTGTAGTACATCTCTGCCCTCCTTGCAAATGAATCTGCATCTTCTTCAATGAGCTTGATCATTGACTTGACTTTGACATCCATATCTGCTCCAGTATGTAAAGAAAGATTCTTAGGTGAATCACACTGGGGAAGAGAAAGAAAGAACGAAAGACGAACTTGAAACTTCTTATATTTCAGACCCACAGTTTCATGTCTCATTTTTGTAACAGCATAAAACGTCATTGAGAAACTCTCAAAATTAAAAGTGTGATTGAAAATGAAAAATAAAAACAATAATTATACTAAGAATCTAGTATCTTTTTATTGATAAGAAAATTAAAATGAAGGAGAGCATACAGGTCAGGAAATGCACCAATCAAGGTGACTACTTAACTGGGGTGAGACTTGAATTCTCCATACAATTTTGGTCATTCATAGACAGTGTGCTTTCAAATGTTAATTCATTAAGCTGCCAAACTAATGTAAATAGGAAATGTTTCAATTATAATGAACAATCTTATACAATGAGAAGCATACATTAACTAGAGAAAGTCAGATATACTTGTGGGTATGCATCCAAAAAAGAACACACACACACACACAGGTTGTTAAAGATGCAATTCATAAGTTCCAAGACAAATTTGAATTGGAGTTTAGAGCTCTGTAAGGACACACGACGGAGTATTGCAGAACAAGGGAATCCCACCGAGAAAAACAAAGCAATACCTGTAAGATTCTCCTGGAGCCATTTGGAATTCTTGGGGCTGATATGGCTGTTCCACCACCATGAGTACATATTTTTCCTGGAGTCTGCATGCTTCAGCGTAGCCATTGTTCCAATTACAGCTCTGAATTATGCACACAATCACCAGAAACCTCGACTTTGAGAGGATAGGAAAAAATGACGGCAAATACACCGAATTCAGTACTGATAAATTCTGAATCAAGCTTCAAATTGCTTGATATTCCTTCCTAGAAACAAAATCCGACACCACAATCCAAATTTAGGATATAACATAAGCTGGACGAGAAAGGTCATATAATTCACCATCATAATGAAAACTCAGAAAATGGAAATGAGAAAGTACCTGGGCGAACGTGTCCAAACTTCAAAGTAAAGCCGTAATCTTTCTACCAAAAATGCCTAAAAACTATCTGATCAAAAGAAAAAAAAATTTCATAGTCAGATCACCATAACCTTGAATTTAACTTCCTAAACCCAAATTCAGTTGGTTCAACAGTGTTAAATAATTATAATCAACTCTTAATTCAACAACTAAAAATTCTATGCTGCATCAGTACAATCCACAAACCAGTACAGACCAGCCCAGAAACTCTTCACACCCAGAAAATGAAAATTAACTAATACCCAAAAACAAGTGTAGATTCAATTCATTCATAAAACTGAGTTGATCACCCGGAGAAATTTAAAAAAAAAAAAAAAAACCCAATTATCAGTCAGTCCAACAAGTCAACAGAGAAATTCAGAAGCAAAGATATGAAATTTATGTCTGTATGTGCATATACTGACAGAATTCTAACATCATAAAATCTTTCAAACATCATCATCAAACATAAAAACACAAACCTGAAAAGAAATCAAAAGAACTTGGGGATTTGATTGGCAGCTGTGACAAACAAAAAAACTCAGACCAGCTCCCTTCCTTCCTTTCCTTTCCTCTCTAACGGCTCAACCCATGGTTGTTCTTGTTGTCTAGATCTCTTGTCATTCTCTTCTTTCTCTCTCTAGAAGAAGAATGTATTTGGTTCACCTTTTTGTTGGGTGCAGTTGTGATGATACTTTATGATTCATTTACATTACAGGAACTGTCAAAAAAAAAAAAAAAAAAAAAGAATCAAAGGAGAGGAGACCCAAATTATGGGAAGGACAATAAATGGAATATGTTTTACTTTTTCGTTAAGATTTGTATTAATGAAGATAAAATAACTTTTAACTTTAATCTTTAAAAAATGGCAGACGTTTGTTTATTGCAATTAGAAGCTCGGAGTTTCAAATAATATTTATTTTTTGGTTTATAAAATAAATGCGACAAGAGAAGATATACTATTTGGCGCAGAAAATTCCAATTCTATAATTAGTGAAAAAATGAATACTCTCTCAGTTCCAAATATATCTCATTTTTCCTTTGCATTTATTTTAAGGACAAAGTTTTATATGTTTATATTATTTTTAAATTACATTAAAATTATTATTTATTTTTAGAAATATAATTATTTTTTATATTTAAATAAATATCATGTTTTAAATTTTTTTTAAACAGTGAAATGTGTCCAAATTTTGAGGAGAATAAACTTGTTATTACAAAGTTTTAAAATGTATTATCGCTAAATTACACAATATTTTTATAAAAATTGAAATATATATAACTAATGTTAAATAAGTATTTTAATAAATTAAATAAAACACTCATTTAGGGCTTGAAAATATCATTTTAAAATTTTAAATAAGATTATTTTGGGAAAATATTTTATTTGGATTAGGTGAAGATTTCAAAACTGTTTTTTTTTTTTTTTTTTTTGCTTTGCTGAGGGGGTTAGTTCGGACAGTGAAGCGCACAACAAGGACTTGGGGTTGTCAAAGTTGATTGATGGCTTTGGTTGCCATGTTTTTTGTCATCATATTTGACCCTTGAGATTATGAAAATAGTCCACTTTGCCCCGATAATTATATTGCCGGATTTCTTTATTAACACGTGTAGTATTCTTTCCATATTAAAAAAAAAAAGGATAATAATGATATATGAAATACTTTCATACGTGATTTTTTTAAAAATATTCTTTTTGTTTTATTTTAAATTATATTATAAAATTTATTTTCATACCGAAAAGAATATTTGTAAATTTAGCTTAGAAGAGGGATTAAAATAAAATATGGAAAAGTTAGGACAGCTTGGAAATGAACTTAGTTTAAAAAGATTTTAGTCCTCATGCATTTAACTTTACGAAAATTAGAAACTTTAGCAATGTAATAAGAAATGAGACACTATTTGACATAAAATTTTTGATTCATTTTTATTAGCCAAGATTTTGACATTTTGTCCTATAGAAACTTAAAAATATATTATTTAGGTTAATTTTTAAAATATAATTTTTTTTTCTTTCTCATTCACTTCTTTTACGTGCTCTTATATTTATATTGATAACATATCAAACATCAAATAAATTATAATTACAATTCCTCTCTCTCTCTGTATCCCTATGATATAATTTTACATATTTTAAAGGGAAATTTGAAAAACTTTTTATAAAATTAAAAACTACACAAAATAAATAAAATAAAAAATTCTAAAATCATCTATTCAAAAAGAGTTTTTATATTACTTAGCCGAATAGCGAGGAAAATAAATTACGAGTCAATCAAAATTGCCCTGTTTTTCACTTTTGACCTCCTCTTTTTGCCAATTACTGCTTTGGTATATTGACTTGGACGTCTCATTTGAAGAATTAAATTTATATATATATATGGAAACTGATTATTTTCAACCTATATTGTTAGTCCCACTGGAAAGAAATAAGCTAGAGGGGGGGGGGGGGTGAATAGCTTATTTATATTTTAAAACTTTTAGACTATATTCAAAACTTCTTTGTATGGATAAGCCAGCTTT
>JAOTQG010116876.1:0-11182 GCA_025631175.1 Iris virginica | reverse complement strand
CTCTCTCTCTTTCTCTCTCCATCACTATCATGTAAATTATTAAAAGTCAAAGGGCAAAATTGTAAACTCCTACAAAAACAAAACAAACACAAAATACAAACAAAAACAAAACATATCAAAAAACTCCACTTCCAAACGCACCCACAATTTTTTTTAAAAAAATGATTAATCGTATTTTAGATCCTAAAGTTTTCGTGAGTTCGCCAAAATAGCCCCCTGATTCCGAAAATTGCTACTTAGGCCCTAATCTTCCATTTTTGTTGCGAAATAGATCATTTTGAATAAAAATCGTTAAAAATTGACAGGGGAGGGCTCACGTGCAATTCACGTGACTTTTTAAGAGACATTTAAATTATTTTCCATCTAGCTAAACTTTAGGGGGTAAGTGTAATTTATCAAAAAATAAATAAAAGAAACCCCCTGCCCCCTCCCGCTCCCCCTCTCGTTTCTCTCTCTCTCCCGTTGATTTCTCTCTCCCTCACCGATCGCCTCTCTCTCTCTCTCTCTCTCTCTCTCTCTCTCTCTCTCTCCCCCTCATAGATCTCCATTACACGTCACTATCCCTCACCAGCTCCCAGATCTACTCCCACAAGCTCCCCTCCCCTCGGCAGCCTCGAACTCGGCGGCGGCGAAAACTCATTCTGCTGAACTAAAGCGGCGGCGACGGCGGCATTCAGAAGGTAGGCGCTAGATGGAGGCAATGTGTGGTGATGGCGGTTTCTGTTGGGAGCTGCTATGAAGGTTTTTGTGAGGGAGAGGAACTGGGACGAGATTGGAGAGAGGGCATGGGAGAGAGCTCCGGATTTGTGAGGTGACAGAGGTGCTTTGTTGTGGGAGGGGGTAGTGTATAGTTGAATTGAGTGAGAAAGTGATTGGTTACGTGAGTTAGAGAGAGATTTGGTTTTGAACGGCTTTAACGGCGGGTGATGCTAAGCACTGATAGTCTGATACTAAACCAAACTGAGTAATAATTGGTCCTAAGTCGCAATTTCCGGAACCGAAGGGCCTTTTTGACGAGCTCACGAAAATTTTGGACCTAAAATATTAACCCCAAAAAAAAAAAAAAACATATAATAGATTTGAGGTGCCATGCGCAACCATATTTTGCAACATATCATTCAATCACATCAAGAGTTTTAAAAAATGCCGCTTCATTTATCATATAATTTAATTATGGGATTACGGTTAATGAGTTGGCCCAATAAACTGGGGGCATCTCAGCAATTAAGTGTGCAGTTTTGAACGTGAAGGAAGAGTCTTCTGACATGATCAATTTTTTGTGCTTCTCACGTTATGGGAGCCAGGTTAAATTGTTCTTTTTTTTTTGGCCTTAAATTGGTTTCGTAAACATATGCGGGGTAGGCTATAAAATTGTAAAATAAATCTCCGAGTTGATTTTTTCATATTCAAAATTGGGTTAAGAAGTTGGGAAAGATCCGACCGAGGTGAGCATGAGCTGATCGATCTTGGCGCTGTTAATTGTACGTATGTCCTCTAATTGTCTGATAATTGATGCTTCCTATGTATGGTATTGGTCGTCTTATATACTAATTACTAACTAATACGACAATTAGTAACCTAATTAGTGATCAGAAAACCTCCAAATCAAATGTATGGACATAGTAGAGGGTGTAACTAGTTGAATCTGCATTGGTGCTAATTCCTAGCTAGTTGAGGAACTGTGCTTTAACTTAATATAAAATCTTATTCATTTTTCATGATCATTTACGATAATGTTCTTAAACGAAATACACATAATAGATTTCACTATTTTCGTTTTCCATTTAAACGTATCTTACTAGCTAGAAGCTCAAAACGTCCAGCATCTTCATGTGTGGTGCAGGACAACAGATGGATAGGTGTTGTCTGGGCTGCCAATCCCACCACCACCACTGCCATGATGATCAGACCCACCAAAACCACTTCCAGAACCATACCCTCCTCCAGTAGTTCCACTGCCATCAGACCCATAACCAAAACCAGGCCCTAAACCACTACCAGAACCAGAACCATAGCCGTAACCGGTACCAAATCCATTACCAGACCGACTCGACCCTGAACCATAACCCCATGAGCCTCCTGGACTGGAACCCCATCCCCAGCTGTAGTCCCAATCAGGACCATGACTTGAACCAGTAGCCCCTGTAGGACTCCCAGCTGCTGCTGCTTCTGCTTCTGCTGCACGAGGAGGAGAATTAAACATTTCGGGTAGGAGCATCTTTCTGCCGCGGGTCTTGCAGCACAACAAGAGAAGAATGAGAGAGAATGTGAAGGTGGTAAGTTGCATTTTTTTCTTATATCTAGGGATATTGTGCGTTATCCAGTTGAACTAGATCCACATTTTAAAACATAGAGAGGTAAAAGACCAATATGGCTTTGCTGGTACTTGGTGTTACTGATGAAATGATCACCCGTGAGCTGCACTAATGTGGCTAACAACCCTAGGGTACACATGTCTGGTTGTGTGCCAGAGACCATGAGACCTAGAGATAAGAAAGATCTAGAGAGAGAGAGTCACCAACCATCTGTGATTTGCACCATGGTCTCCTCAAAGTAGCTATGCATTCGGTTCCATATTTCATCTCAGTAATCAATTGAATAAAATTAACTATCAGGGTTATTCCACGTGGGTTGTAGAAAAGGTTGGTGTTTGGTGTATAATTGCAAGGGAAAGCATATCTTTAAGGCTAACTTTTGAGATAGTAGAGGCAGGACACACGAGAAGAACTAGGAATAGCAGCGTAAATGTTACCATCTCCAGAATCGTCCTGTAAACATTGGCAGATTTCGGTTGTTTGTGTCGATTAGCACCTTAACATAGTTAAACTTTTCTTTAGATGCGCGTACCAGAAAACTCTAGACGTGTATAAATAGAACTATACATGGTACCTTCATCCCCAATTGTTAATTAATATATAATCCAAACATTGTAATGATTTAACTTTACTTGCATTAAAGCTTTTCTTTTTGTGTGTGCGCCTGTTTGAGACTACGGAAATATATATATATATATATATATATGTGTATAGTTGCACATTGAACTTCATTCATACGACCAAATACAAGACATACATACAAATATCACTCTTGGGAAAACATAAGCTTCACAATCTTCTTAATTTGCAATGCACAACATCATCCTACTTGTAGCACACATTAGATCATAGCAAGCACATAGAGATATATAGCTAATAAGTCATGACCTAGCAAACTCATAGATCAGCTCACCCAGTTATGCTAGCTAAGTCTTGCTTGAAGGCGCATACCCGAAACTCTCAGCCTCTTAATTTATCCGTGGTTCTTCTCCAACGGATACTTGTTGCCGGATCCACCCCTTCCTCCACCGCTGCCATGTCCAGAACCACCAGAGCTACCACTTCCAGAACCATACCCACCACCGCGAGCTCCACCTCCACCGTACCCAGAACCAGAACCAGAGCCTGACCCGCTCCCCGAACCATAACCATAGCCATAACCCCTAGCGAAGCCAGTAGCAGACCTCCCTGATCCTGAACCATAGCCATAACCACTACTGGGGCTGGAACCCCAACCCCAGTTATAGTCCCAGTTTGGACCATGGCCGGACCCACTAGCTCCATTAGTAGAAGCCGCCAACATCTTTCTTCCACCGGTGTTAAACGCCGCCATAGAACCACTAGAGAGCAAGAAGAGGATCAGGAGGAGGAGAGGTAACTGATACATATTGTTCAGCTGCATTCCTCTGCTGTGGGAATTTTTCTTTACTCGTTTCCTGTCTGATGAAAGATAAAGCTTAGTGGGTTATGGAGTGGATTGAAAGGGGTGGCTTTATATGGAGTCCATAAAAATGGTCCATGCATAGGTTAGTGCCATTTTAACTGGAATTTGGGGTGCTGAAAAGTGCATATATTGCACTAACGACCTTAGTGTACACTTGTCGAATGGATATGAATTATGTGAGACAGGTATGATCAAGCAAATTTGGTAAGAAAAGTAATTGCGATACTCAGTTTATTATCCAAGCTAGCTAGCTAGCTAGGCCTTTACCGACTTCATATATATAGTGGCTGTAACTTTCGTCCCGTCACACACCCAACCCATGCGTGTATACACGTGGTA
Organism: Iris virginica; assembly: GCA_025631175.1. Classification (NCBI taxonomy): domain Eukaryota; kingdom Viridiplantae; phylum Streptophyta; class Magnoliopsida; order Asparagales; family Iridaceae; genus Iris; species Iris virginica. The sequence goes on along the minus strand of JAOTQG010116876.1, from coordinate 7,084 downwards.
ATCTCCTCGACGGTTAATACACAAATATCCGTCTTAGACGATAGCTAGGCTGTGTAGTGGCAATTAGCTTTCATCGGCCATGGCCATGCCTCTCAATCTCTCATATCCGTCTAAAGACAGAGTGACTTATCTATTGATTGACTCGTAGTGGCAATTAGCTTTCGTCGGCCATGCCTCTCGTGTATTCGCTCACTTGGAGTTGGCATTATATTGAAGTGTTACGCAGTTTTATTTTGTTTTTTTTTTAAATGTTTTTTTTTGGTTTTCTTCGGAGCGTCCTGAGTAATTTTGTCTTAATTTTCATTCAACTGTGGAAAAACCTGATTCAAAACAAAAGAGTACTACCTTCTTTTTGGTATGTTCAACAATTGCTATTATGGTTCTTTAATAAATGGTTAGAGCGGATAAGATAAAAACAGATTTTGAGCTATTTTATATGTGTATATAACCTGATGGTGGTAGTGGCAGGCATAGTTTTGCTTTTACGCGTGATTGCTGGCTGGTACTGTCGCAGTAGTATTCCTTGGCCAATATATATCCTAGCTAGGGCACTGGTTATTTGGAAATTATAATAAGCAGATAATCACTCTTAGCAAAGACCTTTTTTTTTTTTTTAAATGAATATGAAGATCATTAATTTTGTACATAACCAGATGATCATGAGTTATATGGTTGTCATGTTTATTTCATATTCATATTATGTACATAATTCATAATCTTCATGTTCATTTTATAAGAAAATTATCGATCCTTGTTAGGAGTGATTAGGCATTCGGTATACCAATTGATGATTATTTATGCCTGTGAATTGGGCCACATTTTTTAACTAACTCAAAATTAAGTTAGGATGTTAATAAATGGCACCCTTAAATTTTTTGCCCCTCCCCAATTTTATCAAAAATACCTTATTTATCTATCGTTCCTAAATTTCTCACTCCCGTCCCATAATCATATAACCATTGTGATGTTGTAATTTTACACTTATGAGTCATTAAGTAGAGGTACGAGATTATAGGGTATAAATAGTATAATTAATGAGATCGCTATTAGTGAGACCATTAATAATACCACCCCCTATCCAATATTAATAATAAGGGTAAATAGGATATTAGAGTCTAATCCGAATTTATCCTTATTAATTAATAATTGTTACAAACGACTACCAATCACCCGTCAAAATTACTAATAATACTATCCAGTGTTAGTGACTCCTACCAAACGACTCATTAGGTTCTTGAATTTCATGCACGAGAAATCAACCCAAGGATTAATGATTATTAAGTCACTAATCATCATTGCACTCAGATACAGAAAATCACGAATGAGAACTGACCTTTGGCCAAGGCTTTCAGAGCAAAGGTCGGAAAGTTGCTAAACCGGCAGCCATCAGGAGCAGCGAATAACCACTGGAAAAAAGGCAAACACAAAGCTAAAAAAGAGGAATTGGAAGAGTTTTACAACTTGTTTCCCACAACACATGATGTCCAAAAATCGGTTATGCAATCAGAATTAAGGATATCTTAATATAGTCCAGAAATTAGACAATTATTTAAAATCTTTTCACTGCCTATTTTGCCAATTTGGCTCCTTTAGGAGTATGCAAACCGTTAAAAATATTTTCACTGCTTACTTATACTTTGTGGTCAAAATACGCATATAATTGACTCACAAATATCAATCACAATGTATCATCTATGATAAAGATTGGATTGAGATAGCTTAAAACCCCCAAATTAGCTTATATGAAAAGGATTAAACTCAATACTACAACTCCGGCAAAAAAGATTTTTTCAAGTTAATGATATTTCTTAAAGTGTAAACGTCTGAGTGTAAATTAATTTTGTGTATTAGAAGTGGGTAACCGAAAATGATATTAATTAAGGACCGTATAAATGTCAAAATTACAACATCATAATTATTATATAATAATGAGGCGGGCATGAAAAATTAGGGACGATAAATAATAAGAATATTTTAGTTAAAATTGGAACAAACAGGCATGAAAAATTAGGAACGATAAATAATAAGGATATTTTAGTTAAAATTGTAACGGACGTGAAAAATTTTAGAATTGATATTTAGTGACCTAAGTTATCGCAAATTAATCAGTGTCGAAGTCCTATGACCTCTGAAGGAAAATACAATCATTAATCCCCATCAACATGATGGTAACATTTTACTATCTGAAGGAAAATACAATCATTCATGGATGATGGGAGGAATTACAATACAACTAGCTAGCTAGCACCATATATCACCATTTTAAGAAAAATCTTTCAAAATGGAGGGAGGACGAAACCAGGATATTTTTATAGGGGGCGAAAGATTATGGGGATTCGGAACAATGTCCTCAAATTTTTCTTTGGGGTATTAATTGGCTTACTTTTTATACACTTATGAGAATATTCACACAAACTACCCTAAATTGAAAAATATATAGTCTTGGAGGCTCGCTCGAGCTGCATTCTGTGGTAAGTGCGTATGATCATTATAAAAATATTTAGAAAGCACACAAATTTGAAGCTCAACTACTCGTTGCATCAAGGATATATTCCCTACCAATGAAATAGGTAAATTATATGGAGCCACTATGCACTCCTTGTAAGGAGTACCTGATGAGCCCTGGCCCACCGGCTAGGCCCAATTCCAGTCCACAGATCAAGGCCCAAAGGATTGGCCCACAACAAGCGGCCCAACTCCGCTCCAGAAACAAATAGGGCGGCCAGGGGTTCAGCCCAACGGGCGGCCTTGTGGTCGTCATATCCACCGTCTCACGGGACCGCCATCTTCAGAAAGCCCGCCCACTCAGATACACGTAGGGCGGTCACCCCCTCTGCCCGCCTGACTCGCACTTTCCATGTTAGAGGGGCGGTCTATCAGTACTTGCCCCTTCACAACATAAACGCCATGCGTCCAGATGATGCCCCGTGGGTCCTCCTCTTTAAGACCAGGTCTTCCGCCAGTCAACCCTGAAGATAATCGTGCCTTCAGTTACTCCCCCCACGGGGGTTACGCCACCTACTCTCCTGACTAGAAGGAAGGAGGAATTCAAGCTAAACGGTTGCCTAATCTTTAATGACTATTTGTCCAGCGCCTATAAAGCTCTCTGGGAGCACCTTTCAGAGGTAATCACTTTTGATCATACCAAATTGCTGCCAAACCGCACACACTGCGATTATTCACACCTGTGAGCAATCCTTTTTACGCTCTTCTTAGAGCTAATCAGGGTTCCGCAGCCTTTTCCCTACGGGAACTTACTCTCACGCCGGAGCGCACAAGCGAGGCCCTCGCCTTGCTCATCACGTTAGGTGTTTTCTTTGCTTTCATTATTGACAGGTGATACGGAGGATCACACTTGGAGCCGCTATTCAGCCGACACGTGGATCGAGATTATCCAGGCACGATCAGTGGTTCCATTGCCGGGACCTCTAATCCTTCGTCCCCATCACTGTCAGAATGTCTTCTAGTTCGAACCGTTCCCACCATTCCAATCCCGAGCCGTCCCGTCGTCCCAGCGGTTCAAATCGATCTCACCACACTCACCACGATGATCATGACGCCCGGGCAGACCAGGAGCGCCAGCGTCGCAAGGATCACCGTAGGAGCCACCATGGAGACAGGCGGGAACGGAGCAGGGAGAGGAGGCGCCAGCGCTCCCCTGGGCGTGACGATGAGGAGCGCCGTAATGATGACGAACTGCGTTCCCACCTTGACCACAAAGTCACGCTTATGTCATACTGATGTCATAGGTGGTGATGTCGTGCTTATGTCATGATTGTGTCATGAGTGGTTATGATATAAGCGCTTATGTAAATAATGTTTTATCTTCTAGAAGATCGTAGTATGATAAGGATAAGGATGTAAGATAAGGATAAGTCTTACTCTTATCCCTTATCTTTTAGTTTTTGTTGTTTTGTGCTTTTTTCCTTGTTAAGATAAGGATAAGCTTCTTTCTTATCTCTTGTCTTTTATTTTTTATGTTTTTTCTTATCCAGATGTAAACTAAAGATGAGATTCTATCTTATCTCTAGTATTTTCTTTTTCATTGTTTAGTGACCCCTATTATCTATAAATAGGGCTCTGGTATTCAGTTGTAATCATCCTAGAAAAGGCTTGTAAACCATTGTGAAATATATCAAGAAGTTTTCCCACATCCTCTCTCTTGTTCCTTCGTACTCTCTCTCTCTCTCTATCTCTCTCTCTATACTAAATAGTTTGTAGAGTTTATAATTGAGTTTATAGTTTTTTTTAGTTTGTTTTAGTTTGTTCGTTTCAGTTCGTTTCAGTTCTTACCGGTCTTCTATAGATCGGCCATAAATCCCCTATCCACTTTGGTATTAGAGCCAAATGTCCCTTATTTTTCTTAGCTAAACACTCTCTTAGGCGGTTAGAAAGTCATAAACTTTGATCATCCTCTATTTCAGTACCTCGTCATACTGAGTTTCAGACGTTTGCTCTGTGATTGCCATCTTCGTATGGATCCTTCACATCAGAAAACCAAACTCATGTATTGATTTTGAAGAACAGATCTGTAGGATCTTGAGTCTTTCCTTTCTATTTCAATCCGAGTTCGTTGAGAAAATTGTAAGTCGACAAGGTGGTCGCAGTTTTGTTCTCCGAAAAGTGAGAGAAATAGGTAAGAAATTTTCAAAATCTTGTGTCTCTATCTTTTAAAGAGTTCTTGATCATTAGTTTGTGTGCCTACTAGCAGTCTCCTTTGTTAAATATGAATCCAGATTCCTGTTTGTCGCGTAATTCCTTCTCTTCTAGTTTTCGTAAGTCTTCTGTATCTAAAATAGACCAGTTGTATGAAATATATCAAGAAGTTTTCCCACATCCTCTCTCTTGTTCCTTTATACACTCTCTCTCTCTCTTTCTCTCTCTTTCTCTCTCTCTCTCTCTATACTAAATAGTTTGTAGAGTTTATAGTTTGTTTTAATTAGTTTGTTTGTTTCAGTTTGTTTCAGTTCGTTTCAGTTCTTATCGGTCTTCTATAGATCGACCATAAACCCCCTATCCATTTTGGTATGAGATATGAGCCAAAGGTCAAAGTTCCAAACTCTTGCCCAATAATTTATTTTATTATTTTGTGCTCTATAGTTCTCTCTAATATTTCTTAAATTAAAATAAAATTATAAGCATATTAAAAAAATTATCGACACTGGCAATTTGTTTATGAACTATACAAAAGAGAAAAAAATTTATTTGAAGTTTGATTCTTTAAAGGATTTTAATTATTTTAGACCCCAAAGTTTTCATGGGGGTTTAAAATAGACGCTAATGTACCAAAATAATCAATTTAAATCCTGACATTTCATTTTTGTTTCAATTAAGGGTTTTTTTGACGATTTCGTTAGAAATCAAACGAAAATGTACTCACGTGCAAAATACGTGAGTTTTTCATGGGTTTGGATGTACTTTTGCCCACAGATAAAGTTTAGGGTCTAAAATGAATGTTTTAAAAATAAAACTTCAATTTATACTTTAATACATTTTTATAAAAAAATAATATTATCTTAATTAAAAACCTTACTTAATTTTTTGACTTTAATTAATTATATTAAATAAATACCTTAAATAAATGTTTTTATTTTAATTAATTACCTTAATTATAAACTTTAATTAACTATCTTAAATAAATACCTTAAATAAATATTTTTACTTCAATTAACTACCTTAATTAATTATTTTAATTAAACACTTTAATTAGTTACCTTAATTATATACACGAATTAATTACTGCCCGTAACAAGAACTCAACTTAGGGAGAAGAGAGGAGGAGGAGGAGCAGAGAGAGGGAGAAGACGGGGGCCCCGGGTGGTACATTATGAGTACTCCTTGCTAGGAGTGCCTAGGCACTCGATATAATTTGCACGGGTGGGGGGGTTAATTTTTTTTTCTGTTATTTTTTAATTTTCAATTTACGCCCTATACTTTTATCTAAAGGTAAAATGATAGAAAGATCCTTGAAAAGTTACGTTTTTTGCACGTGAATTCAGTTTCGTTAGATTTCTAACAAAATCGTCCAAAAATTCCTTGATTGAAACAAAAATAAAATATCAGGATCTAAATTGATTATTTTGATACATTAGCGTCTGTTTTGAACCCCCATGAAAACTTTAGGACCAAAAATGATAAAAACCTTTCTTTAAAATATGGTAAAATAAATTAAATTAGTTATTAATTTGTTCATTTAAACAGTTTAGTGAAGAATCGAGTCGAGCCTTAACGAGTTCTTTAGGAGCCGGCTTGCGAGCTTTGATCGAATTCACAAAATATAACAAGCCAGAAAATTGAGCTTGATTTGGCTCATAAAAATCAATTGAATCGTTATGAAGGTTGCTGTTTTGCTAAATAGCAAGGTTGGTTAATTGTTAAAATTATGCTGTTTTGGGACAACAAAGTTCCTTTAATGGCTACTGTTATAAGCCTAGAATTTTTATAATAAGACAATCTTATACGACACTTAAGTTATCCAATATATATTTATAGATTGTAAATGGGATCTAGTGAATCTAAAATTAAAGAATGCTTAATTGATTTTCACGTAAACTCCTCCTAACAAAAACGCTTGATAAATCTGTTTTATACAAAGCCAATCAAATTAAACATAAAAGTCAATATAAATGAGTCAAACTTATCATAAAAATGACACTAAACATGTTTTTACGCTGCTATGATTTCTATCTGAAGGCAAACAAAATGCAAAACTGCATTTGAGAGTGTGAGTTGTAACGACAGGCCAGGGGACCTGCTGTAACGGCTATCAACATGATGATGTCTCCTCCTTTTTTAAGTACTTTTATGCTAGTAGAGGGTCTTTTGGGTTCAATTTTGTACTATTATTTCTTTTTTGTTTCTTGCCAAGGCTCACATGCATTAATTAATTATTTGCCTCCTCCATTGCCACCTTTGGTCCATATCTATCTATCCCTTTTGACATAGAGTAGAGTCAACACAAAAGATATTCATTTTTAAATACTCCATAGTAGTACTGTTCGTAAATAAATTTGAAAATGTATATATGTTGTTCAAATTAAAAGTGTCATTTTAATTACACTTTTCTATGTAAAGACTGATCATT
>JAOTQG010116865.1:0-11182 GCA_025631175.1 Iris virginica | reverse complement strand
TTTGAGAATTACATAAATTATTTTTGAAAACCGAAAGTATATGAAAACCGAACCGAAAAATGTAAAACCGAAGAATCAATTTTTCATATTTTTGGGTTGATTTCGGTTTTAAAAACTGATAAAAACCGAACTATTGGTTTGGTTGCGGTTTTGATCAAAAGTGACCAAAACTGAACCAAACCGAACCATGATCACCCCTCCATCCGCTCCGACATTCGACCATTACAAGCTTCTCATCCCAGTTGAAAATTTTCTTAGATAGCTCAGTAGTAACATGAGCATATCTCTTTCTGCGAGCTCAAATAGTCAACTTCCTCTCGTTAAGCTCAGAGACTTAGAAGAGATAGAAATGTGTCAAAAGGAACATAGATGCCTCAATACACCTCGCACGACAGGTCGCAGATAAGTTGACAAGAGTTATCACATAATTATAGGTAAGGTCGATGGGATATGATTTGGTGTAGTCAAAAACCTCGACAAAAAAGGGATCCAGAGGTAAACAGAGGCCAGCCTCAAAAAAGGAAGTAAAATTGGCAACCCTAGTGGGATCCGATCACAACTCTTCATAGGTGGTTTTTTCTTTGGGTAAGGATAACCTGAACTTCGACCTATCTATATAATAGCGGGAATACAGGGTCTCCATCTCAGCAGCTGAGCAGAGGTTGGTAAAATCTTTCCAATTGCGTGAAGACGTCTCCTCGACGCCTTCCTCGCCTTGCGAAGTACTCGAGGCCGCAGACTCTGCCTCATTCGACATATCTACATTATAAAAAGAAGAGAGAAACTTAGACTCAAAAATAATGTCGAGAAGAAGAATCACTGATCGTCGATGATTCTGGCGAGCAGAATTAGTTCGAGCAGTATTTGCTCGAGTATTATCAACAGAGATTTGGAAATAGCAAGTCCTCATTGCGGCCAATAATTGGTCGACGTTCCTAGTAATGTATATGGGAGCTCCTAAGGGGAGAATTTGTTGAGCAGGGCAACGAGGAGGAATTGCGGTTACTCGAGTTCCTAAAGCTCGCAAGCACTCCTCATCAGACACAATTTCCCAGCCACTCCTTAGTGGTCGACAAACCAAGTCGAGACCATTAGTCCTAAACAAAATGGCCATGGCAGACATGGTTGCAAGGAACTGCTCGACTTCAAAGAGCGGGGACGAGATATAGGTAAAGGCCTTGGCGACCTCCCAATCAAGTTTTTAAGTCAAGCATAATAAAAGTTTTTAAACTTGGAGATTTTGCTCGGTTAAAAATATGAAAAAGGCGTAAGGTCGCAGATGGAATGGTCGATGAGACTACAAGCGAGCCGTTTAAGTGCAACTTTTGAAAATTTAGGCCGACGTAACTCAATCGACCAAAAAGATAGAAACATGTACTGTTCAAATCAAAACCCAAACAATGAAGATTTTTAGAAAAAGTTTGATGAAGATTTAAAGGTGTTCTTGAGGACAGTTAAAGGAAACCCATAAATGTTTGAGGAATAATCTCAAACTAAAGGACAAGGGGACTTACTGTTCAAAGATTTGAAGAGGATCTGGAAAATCTGGAGACTTGAAGGGGAATTACCGGAGAAATCGCTGGTAGAAGAAGGAAAAGCCTGCAGCTTTAGAAGTTCGCCGGGAAAGCTTGATGCTTCGCCGAAAAAGATGGTGGCAGCAAGCACCAAGCGCGAACGGAAGCCCAAACCTAACTGAAATCGCACTCTTAGATCACCTGGATGCCTAAAATCAACTGAGGAAGAGGAATCTCCGGTTGAAACAGCCAAATAGCCCAGAAAACAAGAAGGATTTGGGGGAAGCCCTCAAAGAGTTCTCTGTAAAGCTCTGGGATAATAGCAGAGTAAGAGAATTAAAAAATGGAACAGTGAAAAGAGGAACGATTTTATACCCCTCACAAGGGTAAAAGGGTAAAATCAGTAAGGAAGTTGAAAGAGAGAAGTAAATCACTCACATCCCTTGAGAAGTGGGATACATGGAGGAACGTATCAAATCATGACACTAGGTTTCTAGGCGCCATAAATGCAGTTGGATAAATGAGCGCCATTATGAACTTAGGCCGCAAGCGACCAGTGAGAGATTCGTCGCAAAGAGATAAGCTGTTATATGTCCCACCGCACAAGCATAAATATATACTCGCACGAATTCAGGTCCAAGGGATTACTGAAGATACCAAAAAGTATTGATGACCTAGCGAACTCTAGAGTGCTCGAGAGTCGGGTCATAACCATCAGAATACAAGTACTTAGCTAAATACTGAGAGCCTAGCTCTATATCCAGCGACCATACTAAAAACCTTGCAGAGAGCATAGCCTCTGCTATCTTACCTCGCGAGATATGGTAGAGTGGTTCTCCCTGGCGCGACCATTATTAGAGCCCGCATAGCAGGCTTAATCCTCGCAAAATCAAGCATTGCTCGCCTAGCGAGCAGAGTATCTTGGCGACCTTAGAGACCTCGCAGAGAGGTAAAACCTCCTGCGAGCAAAACCTCATTCCTCGACACACGTGAGTTACCTTGCTCGAGAGTTCACGTCCTACAAGGAGAATGTCTTTCATTAATGACAGAATATCCTTAGGAGATCGTTTCAATATATGACTCTGATTGAGTTGTCTTATATGGGTCTGACCAGAATCCTTGCCCTGCGTAGATTCTAAGTGAATCTGGGAGGCGGCCAGGATTCCTTCTCCATCAAGGATTAAGAATTCTCAAAACCTATAAATAGAGCCCTACCCCTTTGGACAAAGGTAGGCACTTTATTGCCCTCAAAACCTCCCGTGAATTCTCTTGTTCTTCCTCATACTTGAGTCTTACTCTCACACCGGAGCTGCTTTGGCAGGGAAAACCCCCTGCCCTTAGTGACGATGTTTGTTCTGCAGGTCCTGTTGCTGCCCAGATCTCTACCTCCGTCGTCGTCGTGCCCAACAAGATCACCGAAAAAATTGTGCATCATCAAACGGTTTAATTAAGAATTTTGAATATGTGATGTCCAGAATATTTAGACTTCAAATTCACTTTTCAGTCTTGTCTGAAAACTAAAATCTTACGGATATCCTTTCAATTAGCATTTGGGTTCTTGTTGGCCACCTCTAATTCACTGCACATAGTTCGGGAAGAGTCGGTTATCGGGTAGATTGATTAACTCCGGGAATCGCCGATTTTTGATTCTTGGTTGAAGTTAAAAGAAAAACCATCATTTCACTATGGAATAAAAGAAGGGTTAATCTCATTTTAGGCCCTAATATTTCAGTGAGCTCGTAATTTGGACTCCCTAGTTTCAAAAATTACAATTTAGGCTCTAATCTTTCCATTTTATTGCAAAATGGGCCCTTTTGGACGAAATCTATTAAATCCTAATAAAAGTGGTAAAGTTGAGGGTATAAAATGCAACAAATTTTAAAGTTGAAGATCTAATATGCAACAACTTTCGTTATCATTTAATAGATTCAAAAAGGCCCATTTTGCAACAAAATGGAAAGATTAGAGCCTAAATTACAATTTTTGGAACCGAATGGCACAAATTGTGAGCTCACGGAAAGATTGAGGTCTAAAATGAGATTAATCCATAAAATAAGCAAGAGGAAGATTTCAAATTTCATATGTTGCTATGTGTGCCATCACTCACATACTACTGAGTCTCATTGTTAGATCCCATCAATATGTGAGTTGTGACATACAGAATGGCGCACGGAGTGACGTAAAGAATATGATCTCTAGCAATAATATAATGACTAGAAAAAGACAAAATTACGGAGAGGTGTGCTAGTGGTTTGCATTTAGATTTAGAGTTTAAGTGGAGATGGTGGTGGATATTGGAGGCAATAGTGATTGTTTGATTCAGATCCAGGTTTGAAATAGTTGTGATTGTGGTTAAGGTATAGATCTAAGATTTATAGATGTGTCGGTGTTTAGATGCACAGTTGAACTTAGGGTTTAAACCTTAAAGAATGGTGGTGATGGTTGAGGTGACGACGGATTAATTTTCTTTTTTGAACAACGGAACGATTTTATTAGATAGAAATAACGTCAACTACATCACGAAGAAGAAAATGAATAAATTCCCTCCAACAAACACAATCGGTCATTAAAATGGAGACTCTAGCCAATTTGTGCGTTGTTCGATTCTCTGATCATCTAACAAACGAAATAGAGGAATTAGGGACCTCTATCAACAAAGAACAATAATCTCTGATAATAGTGCCGAATGGAGAATCGTCACAATCTCTATTTTTCACGGCTCTAACCACTACTTGCGCATCAAGCTCGAAGTCGACGTCGGTGAAACCCCCCTTCTTTGATCCAACTCAATGCCTCTCGGAGACCCATCGCTTCCACCACCTTAGCTTCATATTCCCCCGCTTGGTTTTTGCAAAAAGCTGCCCTCACTATACCCTCGGAATCTCTAACCACCGCTCCAACTCCATACCTCCGTTCAGCTGCGAAAGAAGCTCCATCAACATTGCATTTGAGCCATCCTTCTACCGGCTTCACCTACACATTCCCACTATCAACCAAAGTCCCCCTTTGCTGCACAATCACAAGAAGCTGGGCCTCCCTCGAACTCTCCAAAAGAGCTGCACCTTTAGAAATAATGTCAGCCTCTGTTAACCATTTTTGTTCCCACAGCACCTGGTTACGGTGGTTCCATAAGCTCCACAAGAGAGTCGCCACCATCTCCAAGCTCACCCCTACTACCTGATGAGCTACCTTCTCTAGCCATTCCAACAGCGATGTTCCTCCAAGCCCTCGACCCACTCCACACTTCATAAGACATTGACGAGCAACCCCACACTCCACCAACACGTGAACTGTTGTCTCCTGCGCAGCCCCACGGACCGGGCATTCACCATCAACCCCCGCTCCCCGCCTAATTAGTGCATCCCTGGTAGGTCGCAAACTTTTGCAAGCTCTCCACATAAAGGATCTCACCTTAGGCAGTGTAGTAAGCTTCCAAATCCGCCTCCAAGCGCTAGCAGGTCCCGTCCCAATATACGACTCAGAGCACAAGAAGTGATAAGCTGAACGAACCGTAAAGCCCCCCTTCTTCTCCATAAACCAGTACGAGTCACTCCCCAACGCATTTCGGCTCAGAGGAACACTAAGCACCGCTCTCGCATCCTCAGGTTCAAGAACTGTTTTAACCACTTCCTCATTCCACCTACACACTCCTGACATAAACAGGTCCGAAACCACGCCTAAAGCGTAACTAGGATCACGACAAACAGAAGGGGATGGCCTGTCAATTGAGGGCAGCCATCTGTCCTTGAATATTTCCACCTCTGAATTTGGTTTAATTCTCCTTCGACACCCCGCCCGAAGTAAGGGTAGCGTGGAGAGTAACCCACTCCAAAGGGAGCTCTGATTCGCAGCACTACCCGCCTCAAGAAAACTCTTATGAGGGAAGTATCTGGCTTTGTATAATCTACCCACAAGTGAACTTGGATTGACGAGTAATCTCCATCCTTAGTAAGGCTATATTGAACTCCTTCAATTTTCTGAAACCCAACACACCACAATCTTTCGGACCACGCAACTTTCCCCCACTCCGCCCAATGGATCCTGCGTAGTACTCATTCATTAATCTCTCCATTTCATCACAAAGGGTATTTGATATGGCAAACACACTCATCAAATAACTGGGGGTGGCTTGTGCTACGTTTTTCAATAGAATCTCCTTACCTGCTATAAAAACCCCTTATTCCATCCCTTGAGCTTATCTCAAACCCTAGTCTTCATATAATTAAAAGCCAACCTTTTGTCCCTTCCAACATACGTTAGCAGCCCCAAGTACCTTCCTTTTCCATCTGATTCCAGGACCCCCAAAGAATCACAAATGAAACTTTTATAAGCAGCCGTCGTATTCTTACTAAAGAACATTGAAAACTTCTCGAAGTTTATTTTATGTCCCGAAGCTGCCTCATATTGGGTCACGCACCTCTTCACCGCAAGCACTTCATTTTCAACTGCCTTAAAAAATAGGAAGCTATCATCTGCAAAGAATAAGTGAGAGATCGCGGGTGCTCCCGTGACCACCCTTACCCCATGCAGCCTCTCGCACTCCTCCCTTCGTATCAATGACGTAAGCCCTTCCGCACCCAAAATGAACAAATAGGGAGATAGGGGGTCTCCCTGTCGCAGAACCCCTGGTCATCGGCTTTGCTCATATCCAGTTTAAGGGCTACAAATCCTGTGATCCCTCTATCCTTCCTCCTAAGCAAATGCAAAGCCTCAAATGCTATCATCACATTATTCGTGATCAGGCGACCCGAAACAGAAGCACTTTGGGCTTCACTAACCACACTACCAATCACCTGTTTCAACCTATTGGCTACCATCTTTGATATGATTTTGTGAACCACATTGCACAAAGAGATAGGACGAAGATCATTTAGATACTCCGGATTCTTTAAGCAAATTTTCACACCACCATTGTAAAACGATCACCAATCTTATCATTCCTTTTCCAACGTTTATGCCTAGCACAAAGTAGCATAAACATTAAAAATACAAAAAAAAAACATTAATATCCAAAAAAAAAAAACTTTCAATAAGCAATGGATGAAAGGAAACATTGGGGGGGGGGAACATTGGCACAATGTGTACTTTATTAAAATTATTCTACTTGTAAACAGATCCTCGATCATGCAACATTTCAATTTTCAATGCAAGATGAATCGACAAACATTCAAGACCCTAAAGCTGCATAATTATTGGGCATTTTACATTTAGGGTTCCGGATGTAGCCAATTTAGCTAACGGTGGAAACCCCTAAATCTGCATAATTGTTGGCCATTTTACGTTTAGGGTTCCAGATGTTAGTCGATTTGGCTAACAGTGGAAACCGTAATGTTGTATGATTGCTGAACATTTTACCAAGTATATTGCATAAATAGATTTTATATATAAATAAAAAGGCATTGCATTAGATGCAAAAGAACACGTACAAGTGTAATGTTCTGACAATTACAATTAACTTCACTCTGATTAATTTGTGATTGGTAGCCATAACACAAACGAAAGTTCAAAAGGCAGTAAGTTTTTTAATTGCAACAAACCTGCAAAGCATATATGAACAAATATCGACTAAATTGATTGTACTAAATAGCACCAGGGATATATAATCATGGACCGATTTACAAACTCTAAACGACACCCACACAAAACATGGTATCCAGAAGCAGCCGATGCACCATTATCATCACCAGAGCAGAGTATTTCTGTGAATCCAATTCCAAAGCACTTTATGTATCCTCTACGACAAGTGCTGCATGAAATAAGATAAATCAAGTCAAACGCAAAAAAGCGGGACACTTTATCAAGAATCTCACTCTGTAAAGTACTTTATTCTATTATAAAGTTGCTGCTAGCTTCGAAATTCTTCCTTCCAACACTTTATGCAGACAATTAGACAAATGGTGTGACAGAACTCTCCACTTGCTCCAACCTAGTCACCGACTACCACTCTTATCTTGGAACTATTTTAATGAAACTGACTAAAATAACTTGCAAAACAACCTCAACAGGAATTGACCAAGGTACAGGGTGAACAAGTCAATGGTAACAATACGAGTCAAAAGAATTGACATACCCGGCATTCATTTCTACAATTTGCTAGCTATTGTGTTTCTTCGGAAAACTACAACTGTTGTGGATTTCTACAGCGTAAGTAATTATGTCCCCAAACATAGTTTGTCCAACCTCTAACATAGTAAATTAGAGTATTTCCAAGTAGTATCCTGACCTCATTCAGCATTGTGAGATTGGTCGTGCTCGATGAAATCCAATGCTTCTTCCCTTGAGACAACATTAACACGACTAACCCTGTTTTTGTGTGTCACGCCATATATCTTGTCCGCAACTTTCACAAGTTCTGGTCGGAAGGTAGTGGTAATAAACTGTGTGCTACCCATATCTGCCAATCGGCGAACCATATCTATCAAACAGGATTAAGGATACAAAATAAAAAAATGAAACATAACATTACAGCAGTAACGAGCAAACCCCACACACTTTAATCTCTCGTCTTTGAAACAACTGCACCCCCATATATGAAACTAGCACGCTATGATATGAGTACACATTTATTGGTCCCGAAGAGCGTATCACTACCCAAAGAAAGTTGTTTTGCCGTTTGTAGTGAACCTGTGTAGATAAGTTGCACGAACAAGCTACAAAATAAGCAACAGAAGAATGAAATGGCTTTAAGACGAACAATGCAGCCACCAAGGGAACTAACATCAAGTAAAATAAGAATGAGCCATCTTTTCCTCATAAAAACTCATCAGCAGCCCTTTCATGCAAGGAAGCACTCATGCGAATAACATGATAAACTGAAACGGACTTTTGTCCCCACTAGTTTATAGGCGATGCTGTTGATTAGCAATCTGCCTTTCAACATGGCACTCCTACGACAAGCAACTCCACTCAGCTCAGATCACTTGGGGTCAGCTACTCCTACAAACAAGTGGCAAAAAAAAAAAAAAAAGAGCATAATGTGGTACGTGTTGATTGCAAATAGGATTGGTCGAAGCATTGGCCTATTCTTTTCATTAGCAAAAACCAGTGAAACTGCCAAAAAAGGTTAGTCCCAAGACAAGTACATTATTCAACGGAGGAACTAGTTCCACAATTATCTAAAGGTGGAAGCCACACTGAAGCATAAAAGATCTCTGGAGCCTCAAGCTCAAAGCGCAACCCAAGCCTCCATAGTTTAGATTAATTGAAATTCCAAAAAGAAATTATTAAAAAAGAAATATTATTAGAAATCAACTAGAAGAGTCCGGCCAGAGATCCGCTCAAAAAACCAACGTTTAAAATTGTCAAATTGGTGACTGTAGTTTCACGTAATTAGCAACTAGGTGATCTTGTTATGAAATTCGCCAAAATGGTGATCAAGCATTCAAAACGACATAAAAAACATGAACCCCCCCCCCTCCATTTTTATGAGACAAATGAATAGCAAAAGATGAGAGTGGGATCATGATTTTGATGTCGTTTTGAAAGATTGTTCACCATTTTGACGAATTTTACAAAAAGATCACCCAGTTGCTAAGTACCTGAAACTTCAGTTACCAATTTGACAATTAAGCCAACATAGAAATAGGAAAAGCCCAAAGGAAGCTACCAATCTCTTAAAAGAGAAACCAAAATATACACAAAAAATACAGGCAAAAAGGCCAACACCGTGAACAACTAAATAAAAGCTGCAGCCAAACTCCTCGCCAAATCTACAACAACATTTTCAAAAAAAACTACCAAGATTCAAGCCCAAAGTGATCCCGGAAATGAAATCCACTCCCACGAGAGAGGTCGGCAACACTTTGACTCCTAAAGACATGAGCATTCCGCTCATTATGAGTATTGAGTATACAATCATTAAATCTGGAATCAACAATGAACTAAATCATGCGTCCAAGCTAGATCTTTTCTTGAACTACTTTTGGTCTCCATTGCACCTCAATCCCTTAAGAGAGTGAACAAAAGAGGAAATAAATATTTTGCTCACTTCACAATTACAATAAAAGTAATTTGATAAAAGGAAAAGGGAAAGTCAACGAATGCTCTCGTTATTTAAGCTCAGCCTATTTTGCAAAATAAAGAAAAGAAGTGTACTTTCACAGGAGAAGAGCAACAAAGAAAGAAAAGAGTAGAATACAGAAAAAGAGTAAGAAACAAGGCTTTTGAAAAGCAAGCAGATTGCAGGGGAGTTTGAGAAGAAAAGGAAAAAGAGAAAAGATCAGCGGGGTTCAACAAGAAAGAAAAGAAAGAGAAGAAGAGTACTCACTCGTCACCACATCAGAGGCACGAGAATGAGAATCATGTGTCCTAGTGGAAAAGGTGGAAATGAGTTCAGGAGGTCATTATCCAGATTTAGCATGCTGTTCCCATTCTTTCTAACTTTCCAACATAGTTAATCAATCCTTTTTCACTTAGAAGTTTCACTAGCTCTTTAGAGAGGAAATTGGAGTTCAATATCCTGGGAATTCACAATCATGTTTTTGAAGTTTTTTTATTGGTAGGAACCCAAATCCAATTCCTGTTGGTACTCATTTGAAGGCTAATATACACTGGATTTTCAACTCTTCCTATACATCAGAGATCAGTTAAACATAAATTTGCAGGAAAGTTGTACTTTGTTTCTTTCACAAGTAATTAATTTTCTTGGGTGGTATGCTTAAAATCTTAGGTGCAATGGCTTAGGGAACATAGGAGTAATGCCTAATATTACTCTCTTTCTTCTCCTCTGCTGCCCTTATTTCTCTTTAACTTAACACTAGAGATAATAAAAACCCTTCTTTTTGGTCCTAGAATTCACGATCAACAAACCCTACTCTCTTAACAGCAACTTTTCCAAACTACAGAACCAATAGACTACACCATTTGCAACCTTAAACAGCGTCAAACTAAACCACTCCCTACCTATCAGTAAGATAGGTTCAAACGTTTTAGAAGGAAAAAAACAAAAGGAAGCAAAACACAATAAGGATACTTCCAACAGCTGTTCTGTACTGAGGATCTAGTGCTGCATCTATTTCATCAAAAAGATAAAACGGAGCAGGATCACATCGTTGTATAGCAAAGATGAGGGCCAGTGCAACCACAGTCTTCTGACCTCCAGACAATTGCTTCATGGACTGTGTCTCTCCTTGACCAGTGAAAGAGACCTGCCAGCATAAGGCGCAGTTCAAAGACCACTCTATAGTAGATGAACAACTAATGCTTCACACTTCATGAAGAAGGTGCGAATTCTTTAAGTCTATGATTCAGAACATCAAATAGACCATAAGTTGGTTGGCCAAGTCTCACAAGACCAGCCCAAAAAGCTTAGATAAAAGACATGCCTTCACTTTCACCCCAATGTATTTCTCAACCCGTCCCTCTGTATCAGTTGCTCGAGGTCCATCCTCGTCATGATCGTCATCAGCTTGATCACCATCCTGTATAAATAGCACAAATTTAGTCATGTGGAATCTCATCAAAAGCTGGTGATGCGGCTACCAGGTTAATTATCCAATTTCCCATATACAGCTTCTCAGACAAAACTAACCGACCGGTAGAAAAATATGTGTGTGTGTGTGTGTGTGTGTGTGAGAGAGAGAGAGAGAGAGAGAGAGAGAGAGAGAGACAGACAGACCAAAAACAAAAAATCAAGGTGTGTAAATAACTTGAGATATAAAAATCTCAAT
>JAOTQG010116854.1:0-11183 GCA_025631175.1 Iris virginica | reverse complement strand
AGATAAGGTCATTTGCTTCCTCTAATCTTCCAGCACGGCCCAGAAGATCCACAATACAAGCATAATGTTCATGCTTCGGTTCTATATCATACACTGGCCTCTCATCATATCCTCGAATGAGATAAGGTCATTTGCTTCCTCTCATCATATCCTCGAATGGTGACACAGCTTCTGTACCACGTCCATGCGAAGCATATGCAGTAATCATGGTATTCCAAGCAATCAAGTTCTTGGTAGAAATCATATCAAAACAATGACGAGCATCAGAAAGACTCCCACAGCTAGCATACATAGAAACAAGAGCGGTTTGCACTGAAACATTTGATCCCAGCCCAACCCGTTTAGCATAATCATGAATCTCCCTCCCGCGATCAAGGGCAGCCAAGTGAGCACAAGCTGGAAGGACACTAATAACTGTTACCCAGTTAGGCTTCACCTCACAAACACCACTCATCATCTCCTCAAACAAACTCAATGCTCGATCCGCCAACCCATTCTGAGTGTACCCTGATATCATAGCAGTCCACGACACGATATTCTTACTCAACATCCTCGAAAACAAATCTTCAGCAACTCGAACAGCCCCGTCTTTCATGTACCCGGCAATCAACGCATTCCATGACGAAACATCTCTTCCAGGCATTTTATCAAACAGTTTACGAGCATCGCCCAGTTTGCCGCATTTCACATACATATCGATCAAAGAGGCCCAACGTAAAGATCAAACTCCAACCCAGTTCTCAAACTCTGCCCGTGAACACATCTACCCAACTCAACCGCTAACATCTCCGCACAGCATTTCAGTACAAAAGGGTAAGTAAAGTGATCAGCGGAAAGACCCAAAGAGTGCATCTGAAGGTACAGTAATAAGGTTTTGCCATAAAGGCTGAAACGGGTACAGGCTCGGATGATTGAATTGTACAGAAGAAGAGTTGGGTATTGAAATTGTTGGAAGAGGGTGAGGGCGGTGGGAAGGTCGGAGGAGCTGGCGTACATGGCAATCATCTTGGAGGCGAGGTAAGGGTCGGGGAGGAGGCCCCGGAGGGTAAGGTGGGCGTGGGTCTGTCGGCCTAATTTGAGGAGGTTTTGGCCAGTAAGGAACCGGAAGATGGGTGCGTAGTGGGAGAGGTGAGGTTGGGTTTGTGGTGGTGTTGTTGTTAGGGGTTGAAGAAGGGTTGCTAAGTTTGATTTTTGGCAGTGTACCTGATTCAGTTTCATGGTTGCTAATGCTATGGTTGAAGAAGAAAGAGATGGTGACACTGAGAGAGAGGGAAAAAAACGCGCCAATATTTATATAAGCTGGTTTTTTTTTTTCTATTCCCAACTACTAGGAGTAAATGATGGTATATACTTGTCCACGTTTATTAAGAAATAATATATATTAATAAATTTATTTTTATTAATTAATATTTTTTTATTAATAGTAAAAGAGATGGATGTAATTAATAATCACGAGTGATCAGAAGAATAGGAGGATGAATTTTAAAAAAATATAAGTTAAGAAAAACCTAAAAATTCTAAAAAAAAATAACTATTTTGGGATAATATTTTTTCTTCTAAAAAGTTATTTTGGGACGGAGGCAGTGTGTATTTTGGCTTCCTTAGAATAAAGTACTAATGATTTTTTCTTGTTAATGCGTTTATGAATAAATTGAAATGTAATCTCTTAATGAGATTAATGAAACCAACTTCGATCAACATAATTAAGAATTGCGGCTTGAGATCTTGCTTGAGCCCCTAAAATAGCTCCATGGTTTGAGCTTCAAAGCCTCAAATGAGCTACGAAAAGTAGAAGAAAAAAAAGAAGCTACAACGTGAGGGTTGCGGTTCCAGCACCATTGGGTTTATTCATTCCCCCAGGCCCCAGCTTTGCTCGATTCGTGCCCACATCATGCTCGTTGGTAGTTCAGTCGGATGGATGGATTCAATCTGACCCCTCCTTTACCACACACGCACAACCCTGCTCAAACTTAGCTCATCTTTTAGTGTTGAAAAATCAGCTTACGTAGTATATGAATCACTGAATCAAGAGGTCAGCATGGACACAGGTAATAGTAAATAATGGACATACTTCACATAATCTTTTCAAGGTTGTATACAACTCAACTGCCTTCAGCAAGCAATATGCTGATCTTGGCAGCTCAATCTACTAGCCACATACATATACAGAATACTACTAGTAATAAACAACACACTTGGACAAGGACAATCATGAAGACAAAAAAAATCAAATACTAGGAAGTATAACAGAATGCTATAGCAGCTTCCAAATTGTGTACTTTCTTTGGTAGTTCAACGTCAAGTGGATTTGCTGCTCACCTCCAAAACTTCGGGCTCCACTTCTATCCTCGAAAGAAAGTGTCCCATTGCGTTTGAGTACTGATAAAACTACAGGCACCATGAAACATTTTTAGCACCAAGCTGTCTTGGATCAGAAACCAAAACAGCCAACAGATCATCTTCAACAATTCAGGTAACAAAATATTGGTGATGGCGAATTCAAGTTGGCACGACTTTTTGGTATCCATCACTAAATGCAGGTCCATTATGCATTTCTATAGTTCCTTACAAATAATGTTACTCGTAAAAAAGTCAAAATATCACACACCACCTATTTTAAGAAAAAAACTCTGGTCCAATTAGCAATGGCAGCAAGATAACAAAAGAATGGAATATACCTCTTTGACAATCTCTTCACATTTGCGACCTAACTCTTGCTGTTTAGCTGTAGCAGATTCTCTCACTGAAATAATCTTCGCATTTATACCATCCCCCTAATAATTGAAAGCAAAAGTAAGATGATAGAAAATTTTCACCAGTGAGTGCATACTCCAATGGAAGGCTTAAAAAGATGTCAGTACCTCTCCGACCAGAGCTTCTATATTCCTTTGTCTTGATTCCACTTCACGCCTTTTTGATTCCACTTGTGACGTCACATTATTCAACTCTATTGTACCTTCCTCACGGCTGAGATCTCTTTCTTTCTCTAATTGCTTTCGTAGTTCCTCCAACCGTTCCACTGAGAAAGATAACTTTTTGCAATTAGTGTACTGGATAAAGTAAGAAGCAAAATAACATAAGCTGGTAAAAACAAATATTACATCTGGCCTGTCGTTCAACAGTTTTAGCCTCAAGTGACTTATCTAACATTGCATCATCGCTCAGCTTAGCTTTTAGAACCTTAACATCTTTCTCAACCTTTTTGGCAGCGTTCACCTGTTCCAGGAATTTTCATAAGACCACCATACCTTAGAAAAAGCCAAGTACTTGCACAGTAGCAAATCATTAGACTAAACAGAGTAGCCAAGTATATGTAAGAGCACTAGCAGATGGCAATTCAATTAGAACCACCTCAAATCTCTGCCATCATCTTGAAGGATCTTAAAGAGAATTAAAAAAAAAAAATGAATATAGAAACGAGATGACAGATTCCGTAAAACTTTGACAGCTTTGTAGACTTATCTGGTTAGTCCTGATCTACATAATGGATATCACTCGATGCTCTTTAACAACCCATGAAATAAACGATTACCAACAAAATGTAGCCGTGAAGAGATACAACTTTGCAAACTATTACCCCAGAAAGGAGTATTTGTATGTGCAATTAAGGAATCTATGAAACAAAACTGAAGTATATGCACCTTCAAATCCATAAATTCAAGTAGAGGTTTTCAAATAAATTAAGACATTGTGATAGCTTCATGAAAAACTTTTAGACACCCACAAGGCATCCAATTATGATCAACCCAAGTAATTCTGACTGATGTTCTAAAACAAACCCGTGCATATAAAGATCATTAAAATGTGTAGCTGAAGCATTACCTGTTCTTGTAAAGTCTGCATCTGAGTGTAATGCTTCGTCATTTTCTTCTTCGCCTGATAACCAAGACAAAGTGAAAAGATTTCATCAGTTCGCCTTTCAACAAAACATGTTTGTCCAGCTCAGCTTATCTGGTGCCCAATCATTTAGGGCCTCCTCATTGCCATATGCCATGAGAAGGTTTCTGTATTTGACTCGAGCCCTTACATATTAAACACCACCACTTACTGACTCAGTTGCAACATGATTTCAAAGAACACAGGAAAGAAGAGAGGGAAACTTCTGTCAACATAAATTTTGGTTGCAGTGTTGTTTTAGTTCTGTAGGTTTGATCAGAAGTATATATTATTTTTCCTTGTTGATTAAGTTGATCTTTTAATCTTCTTTTACAAAAATAGTCATCCTAATATGGTATATTATGCAACGACAACTAATTTTTCCTCTTCTCTTTCCTCCTTTCATTCCTTTTTTTTCCTTCTAGTGTTTAGTGTTTACAAAATACTATTCCTAATATGAAACAATCTACAGGGCATTAATACACAGAGAGCAAAGGTTGCTCCGAACATTAAACACCTACTGCTGCCAAAATAAATATAATTCGGTCATTCAGAAATAGGAGTTATGGCAACTAAGAGAGCTTAGAGACCATGTTGAATAAATCTGTATATTCAGTTAAGACACAACTTTAATGTTGTCTTTTCTCTTCTTATTTGGTTGTTTTCTTCAGGGATCACCTTAAAGAATACTCAGCCTCGATCAAACAAGCAACTGGGCATTTTTTTCCACAGAGAAAACAGTGGCACTTAGGCGGCTTCAACTTTGACACCATAAATATTGTTTGTTTCATATGCAATAATTTATACTTCCTCAGTCTCAATTATATAGGCCACAAGACAAAAATACTAAGATTAAGGATCTACTTTAATGCATGTATTACCAATGCCAAATATTTTATGTTTCCCCTCATACCCCTTCATTTAATTGCTTGACTTGTAATTAATGATTGGTTGAAGATGTAAATACCTAAGTTGGTTGGGGTCACATTAGAGTTTTGGTTACTAATTATCATTGATATTTTAAGGTGGCCAAAAAATTTAAGACAGTGAAAAAAGGAAATGAGGTCAATATAAACGAGAGTAGAGGAGTAGCTAAAACAATCTCAAACATCTTAATTCTCAGTTCCAAATGCACCTACATATATGACAATAAATAGAGAAGTTGTAACTTACCTTGGTGTACACCTCATGAATGGCACCTTTTTCACGAAAAGATTGCATTGCTGCTCTTTCAGCATTCTTAGCATCGATTTGAATTGATTTCTTCTCCTCCAATGCCCCCTGTAAGTTAGAAACCAGAAAGAATATTCAATTATTTGTATACTGAAACAGAAAAAGTGCAACCCTTAAGAAACTTATAAGGCATGTGAAGGGGAGTTATAGCTAGACATGTTAATATCAGTACACAAAATTCTCCAGAGTCCCAGACAGTAGCACAAAATACCACCATCCACCTTAACCCGCACCCCAAAATGAATTACAGAGATTCTAATGCAGGCAGAACACGTCAACTTAAACAATCAGCTTTCCAAAAATATTGCTGAATTGGAAAGAGCAACAGCTATATGATATTTAGCATTAGGAGCTATAACAGTGTACTTGTAGCATGTAATATTGATATCCTACTCACTGCATCAGAAAACTAGTAAAGCAGAACTCTGAGACATCACATGAAAGTATAATTAAAATTTCATCGCATAAAGCTAAGTGACAGTAGATTAGAAGGTGAGTAACATTGTTTTGAAATATCACAGCCAAAAACAGCCAATACTTTCGGCTTTTTCATGATATTCACTAACAAACGTTTGGCTTTAAGCAATTGGTTTGTGACAGAACTTTCCACTGCTAGGAGCGACTTAATAGTAGTTTTAGTAGTTCTTAGAAATCTTGTATAGTGGCACATGTTTATGCAAGATGTAGCATTACCAGCAAATCACCTTTTAAAAATCTACAAATGAAAAAAAAAGAAACACTTTCACCTGCAATTTATCTGGGGATTGAACAATTTTAGAAAGCAAGTTGGCATTTTCTTGGGCACTTTGTATCTTGGCAAGCTCAGCACTCGAAATCTGGAGAGAAGAATCACAAATCACAGTAACAAGTGAGTCGGAAACAAATAAGGAAAGATAATATGTAATAAATCTTGCAGCACTCTCATAAGCAAGGTTATTCAATGGTGCATTGTTAAATTTTTAGAATTCTAACAAGCTACGCTATATCTAGATAAAGTATTCACCGAGCCAAAAAACAGTTTCAGAACAAGATATCAGGTCGAGTCTAGACGCCAATTTAGCTGGCAGTACTAAACCTATTTCATAGAATGTCAATAATTGAATGAGGGAAATGAGAACGCTGTACAGAAACCAGAAAATGTAATACCCATAACTGAGCTCATTTCACAAAATGAATGTGTACAAGATCAAGCTTAGCAAATATTATACTCGTTTTGATTACATCTCAGACCTATGCTGCAACTGCCGACCTCTCCCACAAAGTTGATAACATGCAAAGGTCGGACCAGCTTGTGAGACTACTGTCATGGCTAGGAACAGAAAGGACCCACTTGAGGAATCTTTGCAGGAATCAATTCAAATGAATGAACATCATCAATAGTTGGAACGCATTATGTGCGGAAACTGTGGGAGGCCATCAATAGGCTGGGAGCAACTAGGAGAGGAAAACCAGAGAAAGCGATGAGACATGCTTAATATGGTTAAAGGTTCAAGGGCGCACTCCAGGTAAGGTTTTAATACCAAACAACCTATAACATATGAAATTCGGGAATGTGGCAAAGGCAAAGAAGATCTCAGTTCAACTGTCAGCAATATACTCCCTCCATTCCGAGCAAAGAATCCACTATTTGTTTTTGGGACGTTTCATTCAAAGAGTCCACTTTTAAAAATTAAGCAATAAATACTTGTTTTTTCCCCAAAATTTGCGTTCATATTCAAAATATTATACATATTGAAGAAAAATACTATAATTATAATATAATTAATAAAAGATATAAAGTGCTAAAAGTGCAAAATTAAAAACTGACTTTCAGACATGGAATCTTTGCCCAGAATGAAGGGAGTAGTAGACATTTGAGTGCACATTTTCAAGCCGATAGTTTCCAAACACTACCCATTCATAAGCATTTTCCAAATCATATCATGTACATTGATCTTCTTGAAAGCTTATCTCAACAGATTCGGAATTCTTGGTGTATCTTCTTGATTCTAAATAATTATCTGACACGTTACATTCACGCACATAAAGGCAATACGGCGGATAGCTACATATAATCATAAGAATTAATCATGCTCCCCTGACCTTCTCGTCCAATTCTTTTGCTGTCTCCTTCAGTTTTATGATTGAAGCCTTCAAAGACACTTGATGATTATTGAGACCCGAAATGGCCTGCCGTAGTCCTTTAACTTTGGCGTCAACTTCCTGAACAAGAGGTATCTCCCTCTCTCTTGATTCATTGCATTCCGCAATATCTGCATTCAACTATAAAGCAGATGAACAAGCGACACATGCCAGAAAGTTCAATATTCAAATTAAGTATTACACTCACACAGATACCTGTGAGATCCTGGCCTCCAACTCTACTCGTTTCTCATCCAGGAGATTCAGCTCTTCCACAAATTGTGTTAAAGCATTCATTCTCGTGTCTCTGAATATTTTGAGTGAAATAACAAAGTTACTAAGAAGGAAATCATCACTAGACTAGTTGGAAAAACAACTCCCTAGGGGGATCTGTCCACTTTACATAAGAATCTCTGTACCCTAAGGTTCTGGCACCATGATCTTTGCCACCCTTTCGAAATTTCATCGATATGAAAACCATGTCATAGCTAACTAAAGAGCAAAACGAGGCATACATGACCACATGCTCAAGCAATTCCAAGGTTCAAAAACTCCTTATTGGTATCATTAGCTGCTCATGCTAACTCATCATGAGTTGTAAAAGTATAATGTCCAGAAACGAGTAAATTATGCTGCATACATTCCAATCAAAAAGTCCTACAACTTTCCTTCAAGCACTGTTTGCATATAAAATTCTCATTTCAAAATACTTAAGGTAGCAATATAAAATTTTGCTACCATGATTATTGATTGCTGATAAGGATAAGTTTACTCTTTATCTTAAATAGTTGACTTTTTCGAATTGTAACCTTTCAGTCATCAATCAACTAAAAGAACTATACCTTTGAGCATAAAATAGTATTAGTTCCAAAAACCTAGCAATTTTAAAAGAGAAAAACAAAAAACACAGTAGTGAAATTGAATCAACAAACTACAGCATTAAGTAATGTACTAATTACTTGTGAAGAAAGAAGTTGAGGAGCGCGCTAAGAAACAACTCAGTCCGCGCAGGATCGGGATTAATAAGATCCTTAATAGTGAATTTCTTAGGGCAATCAACAGCAGCAATAACCTCCCGAATCTTGTGAAACAAATTCATCGTCCGTACAGAGTCTATGTGGAGGTCCGGGTTCTCGAGCTGCTCCAGTGCCGCGAAATCAACCTGCCCGTGATCCTCCCTGCAGACAGAAAAAACCCAAGAATTAGAATTGGAGAAGGAGTGATGTTAAAACTAGGGTTTTAAGTGAATGGAGATGGAAAGAGGGGAAAGTACTGGAGGCAGTCGATGCGGATGAGGATGCAAGTGTAGAGGCGGGAAATGAGATCGGGATTAGGGTGGAGGAGGTCGGTGTCGGAGACGGGGGCGATTTGGAAGTCGGCGAGGGTTCCGATAATCTCGTTGCGGGGGAGCTGCGGGTAATCGTATCTCGACATCGCTCGCCGTTGAGGAGATTGAAAAATAAAAATAATATGGTGATGATACTGTTAGATGAAGTCCAGTAGCTATCGCCGGCCAGAGGAATGGAACCGGAGAGCGGTCTGACCGTGTCCGTCCGTCCGCCCGGCAGTGTATTTTGTGTTTCTTTTCCCGCCAAAGCGAATCGAAATTTGGAGGTTTTTCCTTGGGTACTAATTGGGTGGCTGAATGAATATACCGAGCGCCCCAAGTTGGGGTAGGAGCGCCCATTTTTTCATTAATATTTAAAGATTAAAAATTATATATAAATTATATAATTATTATCTTCATAATTATTATGTATATTTTATATTTATATTATTTATAATTTTTATATATATTTAAAAAAATTGAAAACTCCTAGGTATAATTTCCAGGCTGAATACTCCGCGTGGCCCAAGTAATAAATTGAAATGAAAGGATAAACTTTTAGAGAAAAAAGTGAAATAAAATTATATTGATTAAAAAAAAATCAAATAAAATGAAAGAAGAAATCAAGAAGTGAAATTAAATAAAAGATGAGTAATATCTATAATACAATTCTCAATTTTTAATTTGACATTGTGTACCATAAAAATTACTGCTTTTAATTTCAATCCTTCAATATTTTCAATCTTACAAAATATCCATTCCCCATTATTCTAAACATCATTCTCTTTTTTCTTTTTTTTCTTTTTCCTATTTTTAATTCAAAATATTTTATATATAATCAATTTTTATAGTTCCAAATTTTTATAAATTTAATTATAACATCTCATTTTTTTATAAATTTAAATTTTATATTTATTAGAATGTTAACATTTTAAATTAATTTTTTTCTCTCAAATATCAGTCCCTCGAACACGGACATACGTTGGTAACTGATAAGTAAATAAACTTAGAAGTTGTGTGACTTTCTTTTCATTCTTGAGTTCGTTATAAAAAAATATATACCGTGATGGTATATTTTCTAATTTCTCAGTTTTAGTAGTTTTTTTCTTCAATTTTGTTGCTTTTGTTTTTTTTTTAGATTTTGTCAATAATGTGATGTTTGATAAATTTGAAAAGAGAGAAAGAGAGAGTGTAGCAGTTTGTAAGTTGATGTAATGATTGATAACATATAAATGTAGTTATAGGGGCAGTGGCGGATCTAAAGATCTTTACTAGTGGGGGCTCAAGAATTTTTTTCGGTATATTAACACGTAATAGAATAAATTCGAATATACATAATAAAGTATAAACAATATTCATCATTTTAAAATAGATTTGACATGAAAAAATTAAATAAAAAATTAACAACAATACATTTTCTAAAGCATCACAATCACAATGATTATTTTATAAGAAATCAATCAACATGCTTCAAAAACACCATTAGAAATGCCACTAAAATTTTAACCTATTGACAAATCCAAAATTTTGCACCTTATTTATATAAATAATGCTTCAAAAATCATCGATCCCGACTTGCATATCATCTAAATCATAAAAAAAAATATAGTCAAAATAAGAGAAAAAATCACTTAAATATTAAAAGCATATAAAAACATAAGGGGATGTAATTATTATATTGTGTTTTTTGTGATTTTTTATTTTTTGAAAGCGTTTCGTTGAGAATTGTATCAAAGATCTTGCATTCAGTAGGTCACTAAACACTCATTCTTCAAATCATCTCCCATTCAATTTCGTAGATAAGTCTTTATAACATTCATATTGAGAAACATCGTTCCATACTAACAGTTGCAATGTACGGACAAGATTAGTACGAGCTTCATCAACAAATACACCAAAGGATATGTAGCATCTTTCTCTAGCTAGCTTAACATATTCCTTTAACATTTGAAAATGCATCACTGCTCTTAACACCGAGAATTTAATTTTTTAATTGATTTTCAAGTGTCTTGAATCTGCTCAAGAAAACTCTATCGAATAAAATCGAGCGAATTCAATCAAGCTCTCTTTCTTAAATGCACGAAACAAATTACTTGAATCGAGACATGCCATACGTGAGGGCAATTTTATATTATAAATAGTGAAACGGTCATTAAGCTCTTGAAGTTGTGTTCTTACCTTGGATTGAGTTTGCCCCAATCGGTTCTTTGCCCTAATTTCCAATTTTACGCCTGTAAATTCGAGATTGTGGTTTGTTAGACGAAAAAAGAGAGAGATTAGAGTGAGAGGGAAACATAGCTTGAGAGTTGAGACATAGCTTTACTTCAGTCAGTCGAGTCGAGCCGCAAAGAACAGCGAGCCACAAAGAACAGGAGGAAGAGGGATGCACCTCTACTCTCGGTCGAAAAAGGAAATCGCCACGGAGGGAGAGAGACAGTTGGAAAAGAAAATCGCCGCGAAAAGAAAAGCGGAAGAAGAAGAGAAGGGAAGTAACCTAGATATCGTTCTGTAGACACCCCATTTTTGACCCTAATAAATAAAATATTTTTCTAGAGAGTTTTAAATTAAATAAAGAATCAAAGTAACATTAATAAATATGTTACTTACATTTTAAATACATATACAT
>JAOTQG010116843.1:0-11184 GCA_025631175.1 Iris virginica | reverse complement strand
TTACGTTTTTGTTGTATCTTCGCATCTTAGTTAGTTTGTTGTATATTTACGAATATGTTGTATTTTAGTATATTTTTATTGTATTTTAGTTGATTTTCTTACAAAAATTTTTGTTTTGGATCTTTATTTTATAAAATACAGACATATAACTAATATACAACAAAAATGTACTAAGATACAACTAATTCGTACAATTTGTAACAAAAAATAATTTGTAATGGAATAAGCCAATGTATATATATAGTCCCACATGTTCTCTCTCCACGCCGCGGTCTCTCTCTCGCTCGCGCCCACCATCAAGAAATTAAAGAAAGCTTCCAACTTCCAACTATATATTATAACAGACATGAGGAAAACGAAGATTCCATATATATTATATAATAGTAAAATAGTAATAATTAATTTCCACCCATCCAAAAAAAAAACTTCATTCTATTCTAATTACCCTGGCCGGTTAGTTAGTTATAACATCTCCCAGCTCCTCCTGCTTACTATATAGTATATATTATATCCTGATTTTCTTCTTTTTGGGTTTGTTTTACTTCTTCCAACTGATCATCATCACATGGGCCTAGTGTTTTCAGCTGGTTTTGTTGCCCAAAACCCAAACCCTGGTCTTGAAGAAATCCCAGAGAGTTGTTTGGCTTTGGTTCTGGCTCATTTGGACCCTCCGGAGATATGTAACTTGGGCCGAGTGAATCGATCATTTTATCGGGCTTCGTTGTCTGATTCCGTGTGGGAGTCAAAGTTGCCAGAAAACTATCAGATTCTCGTGAACAAGTTGTTGGATATTAATACTGATCATGCTCACGGTAGAGCTAATTATGGTTCATCAGATCATCAGGGTTTAACTAAGAAGGATATTTATGCCAGATTGTGCTGTAACAATGGCTTCGATGGTGGTACAAAGGTTCATCTCGACTCTCACCCCTTTCCCTTCTAATTCTCTCTTTGAATTGTACACTTGAGAATGTTTTAATTTGAATATGATGCATTTATATATATAATATATAGTTTGTTTGATCATTTTCTCGATCGAAAATATTGCAGGTTGTATGGATGGAAAAGAGAAAAGGAGGCATTTGTGTTTCTGTTTCTTGGAAGGCAATGAAAATAACGGGTATAGATGATAGGAGGTATTGGAGACACATCCCAACTAATGAATCCAGGTTCGATTTTTTTTAAAACTTTTTTTACTACTATATATACGTTACCTTTTGTTAATTTCCTTCTTTTCTTTTCTTTCCTTTTGGCTCCAAGGAGGCACGGAAAAGATATTTCCTTTTTTTTTTTTTTTTTTTCATTTTCTCCTCTCAAATATCTTATTTCTTATCATTACTCCTCTATTTCATTTTAATGGTTCATTTTTACTCAAAGACGACTATTAAGAAAATGATTGAAAGCAATAAAAATATGAGACATTTTTAATGTTTCTCTACTTGAGCACTTCTACTTTGGTTAATTCCAAAACTAGTCCTGTATCTAATTTTTTTATATATGAAATTCCATGATTTTTTCCTTTTGCGAACATGATATTTCGCTTACCTTTCATACTTAAAAGATTTAATTTTAATACTCTATATGTTCCATAATAGTGAATTTTTTAGGATGCAGTATAAAATTAAAATTTGCTCAAATATTTTCAAATGTTCCATTTTTACTCTTCTATTAATCTTTTACAATTAAAAGTCTCTTCAAATTCTTCCTCATTGATAGTTTGAGAATAAATGATAGTTATAGAAAAATTAAGCATAATTCTTTCAAAAGCGCTAATTTTTAACAAATTTGTTAAATTGTCCTCTGTTAATATAGCATTAACGGTGAAAAATTAAGGAAACCGCTATTCTTTTTCACAAAATCAACTAAATATTCATTAATAAAGCATGTCATTGGCTAATTCTTGCAAACGCGCTATTTCGTTGGTTTTGTAAAAAAGAAAAGCAGTTCCCTTGCTAGCTGATTTGAGCATACAAAAGAATTTTTTTTCTATAAAAAATACTTATCTTGAACCATTTCAAAGAAAAAAAACACTTGTATTAGGGGAAGTACTACAAGTTTTTACATATGTCAAGAGGCAAAGAGTCGATGGAGTGCTCATAGATCCAAAAAGGACCAAAAAAACCAACCAAGGAAGGCATTGAGTCAATGGAGGTTGCATTCGTGGGTCTCTAATTACTTATTTAAGACCTCTCTCTATCAATAAAATTAAGGGATAATTTCATAAATGGTCCCTCAATTTTTTGCAATTTAATCAATAATTTCTTAATTTTGAACATGACCAATTTTGATACAAGTTCGCTAAATAGAAATAATTTTGGTCTATGCCATTAAATCGCCGTTAATGATATATTAACAGAGGCAATTTAAAAAATTAACTTATAAAACTAAGAGTAAAAAAATAATTTTGCATGCATCTTCTTCCTCCCTTTTATACATCCACCATTCAATACCATCACCACCACCAACAACCATCAACACCACCACCCCTAATCAACCTAATCAAGACATTTCTGATTTTTTTTTGTAAATATTACAAAATGAAATGAGGGTCGTCACTGCACCGGATTGTAGCTTCGACTCCGCCAAAAGAGGCATATCAGGCTCAGACAACTTCTGGATCTCTGCATAGATCGACAAAAATATATAGATCTCATCTCTCTCTCTCTCTCTCTCTCTCTGATGTATACGCAGCGGAATATTGGCCTCATAAAAGCAATTGGCCTCTTTTTTTGCATCAAAACAGCCCCAATGCCAACCACTGAAGCATCCGTTTCCAACTCGAAAGGAATGGAAAAATCAGGTAACACAAGCAGCGGAGCATTAGTTAATTTGTCTTTAATTAACTCAAAACTTGCTGCGGCCTCATCACCCCAAGAAAAACCACCTTTCTTCAGACAATCAGTAATTGGTGCCATAATAGAGCTAAAATTGCGAATGAAACGCCGGTAAAAAGTAGCAAGCCCATGAAAACTTCGTACCTCACTAACGGTTTTGGGAGTTGGCCATTCACGAATAGCACGGACCTTATCGTCGTCCACCCGAATGCCATCCGCTGAGACAATATATCCCAAAAACAACAATTCATTCAACATGAAACTGCACTTTTTCAAATTAACATACAACCTGTTCGCCTGCAATGCTCGCAAAACACTTCGTACATGCCCGATATGTTCCTCCTCGGACTTGCTATAAATCAATATATCGTCAAAATACACCACAAGAAATTTCCCATTAAAATGTTTGAGAACTTGGTGCATTAGACGCATAAACGTACTTGGTGCGTTGGACAGACCGAAAGGCATTACCAACCATTCATATAACCCTTCCTTAGTTTTGAAAGCGGTTTTCCACTCATCGCCTTGTCTAATCCGCACCTGATGGTACCCACTCTTTAGATCAATCTTGGAAAATACTTTGGAACCCCGAAGCATATCCAACAGATCATCTAACCGAGGAATGGGGAATCTATACTTGACTGTGATTTTGTTGATGGCTCTACTATCAATGCACAAACGCCACGAACCGTCTTTCTTGGGTACAAGCAAAGCCGGGACTGCGCAAGGACTTAAACTCTCCTGTATATACCCCTTTTTCAACAGCTCTTCAACCTGTTCTTTGAGAATCTCGTGCTCCGCAGGACTCATACGATAATGAGGGAGATTAGGCAACGAAGCACCGGGGACAAAATCGATGTTATGCTGAATATCTCGCAAGGGTGGTAACCCCGGAGGGAGATCATCAGGCATAATATCCTGAAACTCATCCAAAACCGACTGTAACAATCTTGGAATTGAAGTAGTGTGTCCCGAAATTCCTTTCTGTATGACAGCATATAGAACAGGGGCATCGGCTAAATCCTTAATAAACTCGTGAGCCGTACACAAAGAAACAATAGGGTTAGATTTCGCATTACCATGTGCACCCAATTCAAGTGACGATCGTAATTGAAAACGAAACCCATCTTTTGTAAAAAGCAAAGAATTATCCCTTCCATTATAGACCACATTCACATCATATTGCCATGGTCTTCCCAATAAAACATGGCATGCATTCATATCGACAACATCGCATAAAATTTCATCCTTGTAACTCCCTATAGTGAAAGGAATAATGCATTGTTCATGTACCTTTATATTGCCGCCTGAGTTAATCCAACCAACTGTGTAAGGAGCCGGGTGTTTGTGAATAGCCAACTTTAACGATTTCACGAAACCACGGGCTACCAAATTTTCACTACTGCCACTATCCACAATCACTGTAGCATCAATATTACAAACCTTCCCTTTTGTACGAAAGATATTGCGACGTTGCGGATCATCATCTGCACTAGGTGTTGTCAACAAAAGACGTCGAACTACCAAAGACTCATGGTTATATGGCACCGCCATCTCTTCATTAAGATCTATTATCCCGTCGTCATCATTTACGTCGTCATCCCTATCGACCATGTTGACTCCTCGCCTTAAAGGGCATTGACTAGCCATGTGCCCTGGTTGCAAACATCGAAAACACTTATCACTAAAAGTCTTAGCATAAGGGTTCTGATTTTGCGGACCACGGTTATTGGTGTTGCTGTTATGTCGAACCGGGGGATTTGGAACATCAGCGGGGGCCATCTGCTTCCCTTCAGTTCGACCAGTTTCCACAACTGGAGCTTTCTCTGAATCCGTCACCATTCTTGATCCGGTTATTGGATTCTTAGAACTCGACGAAGAAGCCGTAGGAAAAGTTCTGTAGGACTGCTGCTTTTCGATCTTCTTGGCACGAGTAATAACTTCACTTACAGATCGGTTCGTAAACAATTCCACCTGAGTTTTAATGCTGACCCGAAGACCACTAATGAATCTCGCGACTTCTTGCGCCTCCGATTCATCCAAATCTGCCCGCGCTGATTGGGCATGAAAATCATGGGCATACTCTTCAACCGAACGAACGCCTTGTTTAAGGTCCAAAAAGGCTTGATATGTCAATTGCTCATAATCATCCGGCAAAAAGTGAGATCGTAACTCCCTCTTCATCCTAGCCCAAGAACGAATAGGTGCTTTGTTTTTACGATGTCTCTTCTTACATAATTGTTCCCACCATGCTGATGCTCCTTCACGTAGTTTATATGCGACGTAAGGCACCTTCCTATCATCCTCAACTTGCATTAAGTCGAAGAATTTCTCCACCTCTGCAAGCCAATCCACGAATTCATTCATTTTCAAATTTCCAGAAAATGGTGGAATATCCGCCCTAATTTTAGGACGTTGTTCGTTCCGAGGTGCTTCAATGTTATCATCTCCTGCCTCAACGTCTGAATCGTCCTCAACTACGGGGTCTTCCTGGCGGACATCACGTCCCCGACGATTTCCCCGATTTTGTGGATTACCACGTACCTGCAGCTGAACCAATACTGCTAATAGTTCGGCATGTTGCCGATTGCTACGCTCTCTGGCTTCTTGATCTTGCTGTACCAAGCGTTCCAGAATTGCAGCAATGTCGCCGTTGTTTCCTCCATTGTTAGTCATCTTCTCGTCGGAGAACCCCTAGGATTGACCGATTTCTGATACCAACTGATGTATACGCAGCGGAATATTTTAACGAAATTCGCCTAAACGAAATTCAAACAAGACTTCTCAAGAGAAATCTCAAACAAAACAAAGTTAAACTTAAACTTAGATTTAAACCGAGAAGGGACAATAATTGCAAAGCAATAATTTTGATTATGTTAAAAATAGATTGATCCCTTATAAAGTAAAGGACTAAAGTATTTATAATAAGGAAGAACCTATTTACAATTGTTTTGAAAAGTCACCAATATGAATCAGCACAAAAGGAATAGATATGTCTCTTTGCTGAAAAGTCACGAACATTAAACAGTATACTACTTGGATGAACAGTCACAAACAATGGCCTTTCATGAACTTCACGAACAAACAACAGGCTTTCCAGTAACCCCTCGGCTGAGGCAGTCTTCTCCCACGTCCGAGCAAAACCTTTGGCTAGATCCTACTTTACTGTCTTCTTCTCCTCAGCCGAGTTAATAAACAGCTCGGCCGAGCACCTTGTGGCAGCCTTGCGTGCTGTGTTTTAAAAACCAGATTTGGCAAGTGTCATGCCAACTTGGGTCGTCTCAACACGCCCTACATCACTCTCTCTCTCTCTCTCTCTCTCTCTCTCTCTCTCTCTCTCTCTCAAAACCCCTTCGTCGGAGTTAGGGATGTAAAATTACAAGGGGGGGGGGGTAGGGGGAGTTAAACCTAGAAATGAGTTTTTACATTTGGTCCCTGTTTATTTAGATTTTCAGAATTGCCCCTCGAGTAAGTTAGTTAACGGTCAAAATTAATAGTTAACTAACGAAAGTACCATTTATGTCCCTATTTTACAAACTTATATTAAAATTGGTCAAGTCCAAAGTTGAGGAACTATTGATTAAATTACGTAAAGTTAAGGGACCATTTATGAAGTTCTCCCTAAAATTATATATATATATATATATATAGGGTCCTACTCCACAAGGAACTTCCTTAAATAGGAACCGTATGAATCATTTATTTTCATTCGATTAGATACAAATTAAAGGTTTAGATCATATTCTTCTTTAAAGCACCGGTGGCATATTCAGTAATTACTCAGAAATTTTGAACAGCCGCGTCAATTAGAATCTGGATAGGCGTGAACACAATTATTTTTTTTTCCTCCTCAAACTTTAAACGCGCATATCTCATTATTCATAACTCCAAATTAAGATCCGTTTGCATATTCTTACTCGTAATTAATTTTTTTTAAACAAGATCACACCACCAGAAATCACCAATTTAGCGACTGACAATTCAATCGCTAAACTCAGTTGCTATTAGCGAATGTCTGACGTTTTAGCGACTAACGGCGACTTCTCAGTCGCTATTTAGCGACTATTTAATTAAAAAATTTATTAATTAATAATTGGTTTAATTAAGTTCTCATTTGAGCACTTCCTTACATATATATAAATATATATATATAGGGAGGCGTCAACTGCGAATCCTCCTAATTATTTCTAAACTTGCAAATTACTTTGGATGATGAAATTTATAACTGTGAATCATGAAATTTGATAACTGTGAACAATGAAATATAATTGTGAACTATGAATTTTAACTATGAAACATGTAATATGTGAATAATGAAATTTATAACTGTGAATCATAAAACTTCTAATTATGAACCATAAAATTTATTATGAATAAAAAAATTTCATAGTTCACAGTAATTCACAAATTCGCAATTATGAAGAAATTTAAAATCGATATATATATATATATTTCACAATTAAGAAGGAATTCACGATTAATATATATATATATATATGTCCTTATGAAAGACAATCTCTTGCTTTCTATTTCTAATAACTCTTTCCTAGAGTTCGAGCGGAAATGTTCTCTTTTTAATGTCAAATGAGTAAACTTCCTCTGTTTTGACTTGTGGGAAGAAGTCGATTCGCGTTAAGATGCGTAGAATAAGGATGCCTCGTGTCTAGGAAAGGAGGTAGAAATTAATGACATGTCTTAGGTTTAGATCACGTAATATGGTATTATCACTCATATCTCCAATATCATACTATAATAATATCGTCCAATATTACATATTTCATCTACTATTTTTATATTTATATACTCTCACAAATCAATTTAAACCTTTCACATTACATCCTCTTTTCTCTTTCATCAATTATCTCATCACATTCAAACCTTAATTTTACATCACATTTAAATATTTCACATTATGGGGATAATTTAGTCATTTATTTCATAATTTCATATTACATATATTATCTCATATTCGTATCATATATAAACAATATCATATCACCTAATATCACTGTATATAAAATTCGTGATGAGACCTTTAATAAATTTCCCCCCAAAAAGAGTTTTCTCTGATCACCGTGAAAAATCCAATTTACCTACTTAATGATTGCATATTCGGATTTCATATAAAAAAAAGAGATAGGTCATTCTAATTTAAAAGAGTTATTTAAAGTATGCCCCCAAAGAAAGTCTTTTGCTCTAAAATTTGGCTTTTTGACCTTTGATGTTTTTCTAATACATTTATTCTGCATGTGATATTTATTTCATTTTCGATGTTGAAAGGAATTACAAAAAAAGAAAATCTAATTAATTACTCTCTCTGATGGCTAACTTGTAGATTCCAAGCCATTGCCTACCTCCAACAAGTATGGTGGTTAGAAGTGGAAGGAGACTTAGAATTCGATTTTCCGATAGGGAGTTACAGCTTATTCTTCCGTCTCCAACTTGGAAAACCCTCGAAGAAACTTGGCCGGCAAGGCTGTACTAGCCCGGAAAGAGTGCACGGCTGGGAAATTAAACCAGTCCGGTTCCAATTTTCAACATCAAACGGTCAGCATGGGACGTCGAAATATTATTTGAGTGAACAATTAGGAAAGTGGTCACACTATCATGTAGGGGATTTTCATGTACACAACGAAGATTCATGTGTACGGATGACGACGACGATCAAATTTTCGATGGCGCAAATTGATTGCACTCACACGAAAGGTGGTTTATCTCTTGACTCTGTATTGATTTGTCCAAGGGATTTTGGAGAGAGATTGAAGCGCGCTAGAACGAGTTGTTGCTGAGATTTGAGCGTATAAGTCCCACCCTTTTTCATGTCCATATATATTTTTCATACACTAGTCTATCATGTACTATTCGTTTGTCTTTGTAATTTTGATTTGATTTTTTGATAATTTAAATGGAATAGATTTTAAAAAATGAAGTTAAAAGAACTCATTGGGCTAAAACGTTTGCTCAAGGAATACTTTCAACTAGGGTGGATTGTGTTAAAGTCTGGCGTTTCATCTCAAAACCAATTAACAATGAGAGGACTAGCTCAGGATCTTTATTAAGTGATTGTGTGGCTAGTTTATTCTCAATTTGGGATAGTGTCTCAATACGCCCCCTCGCGTGTAGCCGGGCTTGCGGCTTACTACGCGGACTCTCTTTGGTATGTTCGAGTGGCGCTGAGGAAGGACATCGTGGGCCGTTAGGCTCACACGTGTAGAGCCTGCTCTGATACCATGTTAAAATCTGGGGTTCCATCTCAAAACCAATTGGCAATGAGAGGAGTAGCCCAGGATCTTTATAAAGTGATTGTATGGCTAGTTTATTCTCAATGTGGGATAGTGTCTCAATATGTTAAAAGTCTGGGGTTCCATCTCAAATTCAATTGGCAATGAGAGGAGTAGCCCAAGATCTATATTAAGTGTTTTATGCGGCTAGTTTATTCCCAATGTGGGATAATGTCTCAATACATTCCCTCACGTGTAGCCGGGTTTGCGGCTTACTACGCGGACTCACTTTGGTCTTAAGTGTTTGTGCGGCTAGTTTATTCTCAATGTAGAATAATGTCTCAATACGGCCCCTCGCGTGTAGCCGGGCTTGCGGCTTACTACGCGGCTCTGATACCATGTTAAAGTCTGCGGTTCCATCTCAAAATCAATTGACAATGAGAAAAGTAGCCCAAGATCTTTATTAAGTGTTTGATCAACTACCAATGGTGCTCCATCGCACCCCAGTCCACCTGTTTCTGTTCCGACCCATTCCATGGTAACTCGTAGTAAGAATCAAATTGTAGAACTTAATCCTAAATTTGCTTACAGTGTTCAGGTTTCCACCTCTGATGCTGAACCCTCCACTGTCACTCAAGCCTTGAGAGAACCGAAATGGCCACAGGCTATGTCTGAAGAGGTTGATGCCTTAATGAAAAATGGAACTTGGTTACTTATTCCTCGAACTCTGGATCAAAATATTGTTGGTTGTCGATGGGTCTTTCGTACTAAGCGTAATCCTGATGGTTCCGATGACATGTACAAAGCTCGGTTGGTAGCTAAAGGGTATCATCAGCGTCCAAGTGTGGACTATAATGAAACATTCAGTCCAGTTGTTAAGCCTACCACTGTTCGTCTGGTTCTATCTCTTGTAGTTAATAAAGGGTGGACAATGCGGCAGCTTGATGTAAACAATGCTTTTCTTCAGGGATCCCTTTATGAAGATGTTTACATGGAACAACCTCTGGGGTTTGTTGACAGCGATGCTCCTGATTATGTGTGCAAGTTGAGTAAGGCTATTTACGGCTTCAAGCAGACCCCTCGTGCTTGGTACTCTGAGCTTCGAAATTTTCTTCTGTCTCAGGGATTTCGCAATTCTGTGGCTGACTCGTCGCTGTTATTATTTCATAGTGGTGCTCAGACCATGTATGCACTGGTTTATTTTGATGATATAATTGTTGATAAGTGTATTTTATACACTTATTTATGGATCTTTTACATTCATAAGTGATGCTAATTTCAAGCATTTTATTTTAATTTAATATGTGTTTTAGTGTTTTTTTTATTATAGGGACTTGGAGCCTAAATGATTAAATCTGCATTTTTGTGAGATAAAAATTATATTTTCAGAATCCTTATGTGATTTGGAGCAAAAGTCGTGAAGGCCCGTTAGTCATCTGAGCATCTTATCAACAACCTATGAAGAAGGAGACTAACGGACGTCAGAAGTTTAACGAAGAAGGGCTGAAATATAAAAAGTATATAGCAGCTGCATCAGCCTTGTACAATACAAACTCTCAATATTGTGACCAGCAGCCAACTGAAGGCTGCCACATGGCAGTTAATTAAACTAAAAAAAAGGGCTGATCCGTGATTCCTTGGTGCGCCGGATTTGCTGCACAGATTTTATTCTTTTCTCCGGATTGGTTAAAATTATTCCTATTTAAATTAGGAAAAGTATGTAATTAATTAATTAATTTTTTTATTTTTCTTTTCCTTTTAGGTTTAGGATTAGAACTAGTTTCTAGTACAAATTAAGGCCTTTGTCTATTAGTAGAGAGACCCCAGAATTTTACTCCAAAACTAGTTTTGATAGTTAATTTATTTTTCTCTCTTTTTTTCGTTTTTCTTAGTTTAGGGATTGGCTTGATTTGACAATCTAATTATTCAAACAATGGAGTTTGACAATCTTCGCGGAAGTAAGTTTTATTTTTTATATTCAATTTCTTACCCCGTTAATTGTTTGTTAATTTGACTTGCGTGTTCTTGAATTGGGATTGACAACTCTTATTATTGACGCGTAATCGCCGTCCAACTTAGTTATTTAATTATTATTAGTTTATATATTGTTATTAGAATTTCAAGATTGA